>LOND01001695.1:56703-68691 GCA_014220965.1 Paragonimus kellicotti | reverse complement strand
AGGTAATAGTAGTGACGCCAGACACACACAAGTAGACCAACTGTTGGATTTGAACTTCACGCTAATTAACGGCACATAGCAAGGTGCACACAATCCATATCGCAGCGAATAAACGTGAACAAAATTTTGATGGAATTTTTGCATGGAACGTGGAACGTACAAAACATTTACATATCAACAGACACAAGGTGCACACATTTGGAAATATATCACAACAGACAGGCAGAGGGACACACGCATGATATGCATGCAAAAGTCTTCCCGTTGAACTTCAAGGATGTACGGAGTAAACTGATCTCAGACTACACAAACTCGCGAGAAATACAATCGCCAAAGCAACGAATTCTGTCCATATGTTTGATAGTCGATAGAGCTACCACTTCAAATTCCTGCTTTACGACGTGCATAGTCACAGCTCCGTTCGACCAACCACATTCACCAACGTCAGCTGTAATACAGAAATGTCTGACATTGATGCATACCGGTCACACAACAAATGAAAATGGTTTTATTTTTATGATTAAAAAAATTTGAGGAAGCATTTAATTCATAAAACGCTTAAAGGAGTTGGTTAGTAAGATCTGCTCCTCCGTCTAGCTACATAATTTCAATACATCATCCATTCTTGGTGCAATGCATTCTTTCATTGAGCACGGTGCTTCGATATATTGATCAAGCCAGCAGTCTCCACAGGTTCGAAAACGTAGTTCAGTTCAGAGCAGAATGTGGGCCAGTTCGAAACCTGAATACCACGGGAAGGTAGCTGTTTCTTTTTGTAAGGTGCATGCACCATCGCAGTCTTGTGTATCTGTGACGGAGCAAATGACTTTGGAAGCCACTCAAACGTCGATGGTGATTTTTTGTGAAAAATCGTCGACCGATCCACATCAGTCAATGAAAACAAACTCTGAATCACCAACGACGCCTTTGCACAAGCGTACATCCTTCCGGAAACCACACCTATAGAATCTCCGTACCGCCAATAAATAATTATCATCGCTATACATCACAGCAACTCACTGAGTCCAGTATACACAGCTTCCAGACTAAACAAAGCGCAGTTGAATCTAGTGCTGATTAAGGGAAAATGTCCTCATCACTTTCCGATAAATCAGCAAAACAGTCTTGTGGGGTGCCCGTAAACAGCTTAATTTGACTGTAGATGTGATCGTTGGCAGACCCCAGATTGTTCTGAACGCCAGTTGGGTGATTCCACGCTAAGGCCGTTCAAACAGAGTGCCAGAGCGCCTTGTTCTATTGATGCTGTTTGTGCTGCTCACTTAGGAGTGAATGACAGCTTTGACTCCTACAGTACCACAACGACCCCAGTACTCATAAACATAATTATCAAAATATCTTATTCACCTAGCTGGTAACAGCAAAGCGCCCGTTCGTCGTATAGCGATAAACACGAATACACCGGCTCAATTACTGTCTCTTGGCATCGTTCAGTGGGCAGATGTTACGCAGATATAATTATTCTCATGGTCAATTTCGAATTATGAGTGATAATGTGGTCTTTAGGGCAAACATGAGCTCAATTCTAAAAGTTCCTGATTTAGGTTTATTGCAAACATTTCACATTCAGAAAAAGGTCCTTGAGATTTTGCCTTGGTAGCGTTCAACACGAGAGCGAGCAAAATGGTGTCAACAAACTTGTTCTAAATGACTAACACGGATGCTAATCAGTAATGATTTCAGGTATTAGTGTAAGAAAAACGACAGATCACAGCAAGGAAAGTAGCTCAAAAAAAATAACTTCTGCGTACTTTTGTTTCGGGTTTGTGTACATTCATCGTGGATGGTATGCACAGATGCGGACGTATGTACGGGCTCTTGGGTTTCCAAACGAGACACCAATAGAGATCGAATGACAAGTAAACACTGGAACATTATAGACATGTCAATATAAACGTACTGCAGCCAAAATGTTATCTGCTTTCTGGGCCGACAACAGACGTAGACCAGCAGTGGCTCGAAGGACAACTGAAGTGTTGGAACAGTAACCACGTGGAACACGTTTTAGCGCAGCTTTAAGTAGGGGCTGCAAACTCTCGGCTGCTTGTTCCGGATTGTCCGCGTACGATGACAAACCTGGATGCACCTGCTCGAATAGTTCGTCCGTCAGAGTTAGCGGAGCATCTACATCTTCTGGAATCGGTGTTGTGCAACAAAAACATACATTAAAACTATGAAGGACGTATGTACATGCAACCGATGCAGACAAGCGGCACTGGGTACCATTGATCAACTTCAGTCATGTATAAGTCAAGCTAATGCCGTCGCTGACAGCAACACATAAGTGGACAAAGATATATGTACACTCCAAGTAGACTGAATGCAAAATTACGTTATTAAATTTGACTGGAAGTGACATCGTAATGAAGCTAACCGGAGCTTCCCCATAAGCGTGAATAAAATCCGGAAAAATACAGATTAACACACATACTCATACGTTTGTACACACGCTATACTTTAAAAACAGTGCCCGTCTGAAGATGAGATTTTGTATGCACTTGGTTTTGTCCTGAGAAGAGCAAATCAGATCGTTCTCTTCTCAATATGGACACGTATCAAACCACTTTAACCCCCGACTTTTCATACATCACAGTAATTCCATAGTGATGATACTAGTTTGCCGATCACACAGTTGAAAGTTCGAGTCACAGTTATTGCAACTACTCCTACCTACATAAAGGGCCAAAAATATTCACCAGATTTACAGTTTCAAAACAAGAACCACGCAAAAAGTGCACAGATGATGGATCGCCCAGATTGGGTCTCAAATTTCAGTCGTTTGCATGATTGAGCATGTATATAATGCTCGAACTCATAAGCGGCTGCGCATCTTCATACCTACACAATCCATGTTTGGTCACAGTGTAATAAAGTGTCATTCGATCTTTACTGTTCAACTGGCACGTTCTCACGCCACGCACGCGTTCATGAATCGGAATTCCAGTCTACAACGCATCAGGGTTTCCACCTGCAAATCGTGTGCACTCCTGCCTGGTTTTGGGTGTGGTTGACGCTTTCTCATCATTTCTCGCCCGTCTATCTGATTTCGTTGAGTGATGACTCGTCTGGTCGATCATGTTGTTCATAACCCATCTGTTGCGGACAGTGGCCGTAAATCACCACCGTGTCGAGATGTGCCATCCCGCGTTGGAATAGTCGCGTTTCCGATTCGGTCATTCAATGGGATGTCTGAATCATGAATTACATTTAGCTTACAGAGATGATAATGAACAAACTCGGACAATTTCGGCAAGATGTTGGCATATAAGGGCTGGACCAGATGGTCGTCACGAGACTGGACCTTGACGTGGTGTGACGGCTTGCGCATCTCGATGACCTATTGGGCTAAACTGGACGGTGTGGCCACCACACCGATAGTCACTCATACCAGGCAGGCCAATGGTAGAGGTCTGACAAACCAGTCTCCTGGTCCTCCAGGTTGGGGGTTGGAAGAAGGTTGGCATCTTTTCCGGAAAAAGTACCAGTTCTGGTACATTGCCACCCAACCGCTGCCTTGCGGTACAGGCTTTTGAGCCAAAGGCTTTGGTTGAGAACCCTAATCGTTCTCCTGTCTAGATGTGACGTCCTGGCAGCCGCACTAGTAGATTGGATTCCTGTTAACAGTAGACTTTGTGCCGTCCGCTTGGCAGGTTCTGTTAAAACCAGCTCTAGACGCAAGACTTTCAGAAATTTATTCATTGTGTCTGCTTATGCTCCTACTGACTGTAGTGACATCGGCGTCAAGGACGCATTTTACTCGGATCTGGCCACTCTCCTTCGGTCGACACGTGGCTCTGATATAGTCGTTCTGGCCGGAGATATGAATGCCCAGGTCGGTCGCCTTGGTGAAGCCGAATCTCGCTTAGGTGGTAGGTTTGGGATAGCATCACATCGATCAGATAATGGTGGGCGATTGTTGCAGCTGTGCGCTGAGCATAAGCTATTTTAGCCAGTACTGGTTTTAGGCATCGTGCACGTCAATGCTATACTTGGCGCCCGCCTTCTCCGAATCAGGCCTGGTCTCAGATAGACCACATAGCCGTTAGTTATAGGTGGCGGGGTTCCATTCAAGACTGTCGTTCTTACTGGAGCACGTACTTGGAATCAAATAATACGTTGCTATGCTGCCGTCTTTTTCGTACTTTGGCTAGGCAACGACCTCACCGACAGCAACAGCTGGCTGTTGAGAAACTAGATGCGCCGTCGGTAAACCATAGGTACCAACTTAGAAAGCTGCCTTAGTGGTACTCACTCCGAAGATCCTAATAGCTGCTGGACTCAAATCTCACAGGCCATTCAGAAAGCAGGTACTGTAGCATGCGGCACAGGGGTACATGGGGTAAACAAACATTGGATTTCAGAGAAATCCTTGGAGTTGTTAGAAGCCAGACGGAAGGTTCCTTCTGGTAGTTCATATAACAAGTCTAGAAGAGATATCCGTAGGAAACTGAAACGTAGTCTAAAGGCTGATCGTGAGGCTTGGATTAGTGGAAAATGTTAAGGAAATGGAAACCGTTTGTGCGTCAGGGAACATCGGCAAAGACGTAGGGAGGACGAGTGAGCGGACAAAATCGTCTCGGATCTGGAAAAAAATTATGTGGACGGTGAATGAATCGAACTCCTCTGTTAATAGACCTTTGCCAACGTAGCACCTAACCGTAATTTCAAGAGGACACAAACAGTCCCTTATCAGTTTCTTTAAAGTTTATTTATTCAAAGCAATTTGTTCCTTTATGAACTTGAATAAGGCAATGAGAAGACGTAAATCATGTGATGTTCTCCGGAGTAACATTTCGTACATTCTGATCACACATGGACATGTAACTAATTTTAAACATTAAGATAAGGTTCCATAGGGCGGAAATAATGGCTTAAGGGATTAGACAGACAGACACGGAAATGAAGATTAAACAAATGGGGATGCTGACCACCGGGGCAGCCGCAGTGTCAACACAAAATGTTTTTGAACACACACGGTGGGGGGGATTATGACGTCTGATAGCCAAAGCCTCAGCAAACTGGAGGATGCGTTTCCGGTGGCTTCGAAAAATCACAGAGAATGCGTCACAAACCTTGACTCTGTGTCCTGTTTGGATTGTGTTTTGCTATTGATGACGCTGGGTGCCGTCCGTCGGCCTCTATACACGCGCCTGGCGTTTCTAGTTGTTTCCAGCCACTTGGGAACGTGCTCCTTGATACGAGAAGCTAGCTGTCGGTTTGTCCTCCCTATGTAGCTCATACTGCAACTACATGAATATTTGTATAAACAATGGGATGTGACAGACGTGGGCTGTTTGTTCGTAGCCGAGGAGACTGGTAAGGCCTTGGTTCGCTGTATTATGCATAGTTTTACAGCGTTATAGGACCAGAATTTCAAACATTTTCTTCGTATATTCCGTTTTATTCATCAACACAACTCCTGAGCCTTTGTCCGGACGTAACACCATTAAGTTCTCATTTTGTCTTATTTCCCTCAAACTTTGGAAATGTGCCGGTGTTGATAGGCCGTGACGTTTTTGTTTGTAGTTACGACGTTGATTGCTTTCAGCCAATTTTTGTTATCCTCAGACTAAATTTAGTCAATTGTGCTTCTTTCGATAAAGATGTGTGCATGCGAAATGCCGAAATATCAGCTCATGGAGTGCACAAGCAGTGGTATTTAGCTGACTTGAAAACCGTTAAAAAAAACAATGCTGCGTTAGAGATAAGTAGGAAGAATAAGTAAGAACTAGGTTAAAAACCCGCCCAAACTCAAACATTTAACACAACGGTCATACTGCAAAAAAAAACGAAGTTATGAATGAAAGTAAGACGACATTCGCTTCATTGCATCCATGTCAAACTAACTGTTTTATTGCCCACAAAATTTATTTTAGTGAGGACGGCGTTCACATCACTGACTCCGACTGGTAACTATCTCAGCGCCTCTACACACAAGCCACATAAAACATTGTGCTACCAGCTCGGAAGTCGAGAAGCGGTCTACATTAGCCATTTTAATGGTGCCGTTATCGCATACCTGCAAAAAATCATCATTAGTTCCTACGTTTGCATGTGGAAGGAAAGGATTGTTCACATTTTCAATTTATTTCACGTGACGTAGTTAAGCTATGTATTGAGGAATCTGTATGTAACATGGTTTCGCTTTCGTATCACATTGCGCATCCTCTCTCTTGACTAACTCTCAAGTAATCAGTGGTGACGGAGTGCATCGGTTTCCATGATATAGGCGCGATCTCTGTTGATGCATACATGTTGTCAGGACACACAGTCAACCTCGAAAATACCTGGATATTTCACTCCCGAACTTTGGAATCCTCTCCATAATGAACACGTTACCCGAAATTCCGACACGAACTGACCTGGTCATTCCGCCTACTCTCACTGCAGTCGCTGGCTCAGCCTGTTAACGGGTTTCACAAGCGTACAATCTCATGTTTGTCTAACCACTTACGTCGTACATCTTTGTTCATGTGCTGAAACTTGTTCAGAGCTGTTTGAACGAACAATCACAGATTTAGATTCTCTCAGATTACGTCGTTATTTACTACTCCATTAAACTGTCTTGTGAGGTGCCTAATTCACGTGAACCATATATCACTTTCCTAGTTCTACAGGCTCAATTATTCTGTCACATTTATGCCCACACGTCGTGGTCGTGTTCTGCTGAGCTGCACTCAATTTGCATCTGCTCAGTTCACTTAACTGTGACTAAATTATTACTGTAGAGTAGTAGCAGATTTTGATTGTCATATACATTTAGGCTAGTTGGGCCTGAACGGGGGATGTGATCATTAGCGACAAGCAAATGTGGACAAGCGTTCACATATGATAATTCGGTCGTGCCCCATGTGAAGTTGATGGCGCAGCGGTAAATACGGTTTTCTGCTCATGGCAGCATGCACGGGGTTCTAACCCTGATCTAGGTAAGGATACGCGCTACCGACGAGCTTTAATGAGAGCTACACGCGTATCTGGTGCACCGATTCCAACCTGGCCAACTGGAAAGTCTCTATACAAATATCCGAATCCATGTTCCACAAAACTGCATCAGAATAGCAAACTCTTGATTTAGCAATGCCCATTAGCTTGGTTCAACCTATGCTTAAGTTCGCACCAACAGATTTCATGTATGCCAACACTACTGAACTCGACACGTAATACTTTAACATAGCATGCTGGCGGTCTGCTCGACAGAGCAGATTTCGAGCTACTGCTACGACATGACATATTTGTTCATGAGGTTTGTTGTCTTGGAAACCGTCAACGCTGAGGCTATTGTGCAAGCCTGGTGTTGATTTACTCACCTCACCTATAGTGGACTTGGCAACAGATCAATCTAATTCGAGGAAACGTCCCCCTGTAATATGCTCTGTTTACAGCTGATGTGCTCAACTGTCAGACTTGAGCATATCACAGACTGACTGTTCCTCAAGCTACCCATAAATTCTGATATACCCAAAATGGTTGTTCGTATTTCTGAAAACATCGAATAATTGGGAACACATATGACCCTACTCACAATTATCGAGTAGGTAGGATGTTTTGAGAACTACATGTGATTGGTTGCCAGTTAAGGATTATTTTTATTCCATATAAACTGAACAGCGTTCAAGTTGATCGCGTCTGTTGCATTTTCCATAGACTTTTCGGATAGCCGCAACTTGCAGAGAAAACAGAACACTTCAGTCTGAAATTTCAATTCCGTATGTCAATAATGCTCGGGTTGTGTGATCTTCTCCGCGATTACGACTGCCTATGCAGGTCGAAATCTCCGATCTATTCAAACCTGCTAGGCGATAATTCAGACTACTGATGAGTAGCCGAGGGTTTGGTCAATTTTAAGTTGAACATCACTCACAATTGAATACAGCTCTCGCAATCCCACAGACTATGCGGTCGACCCCTTTCGAAACGCAGAAGCACTAAACTCGAGTTTCACTCGAAATAGAACTCGTCAGTAGTGTATCTCCTTGCCAATGCCAGAAGAAACTTTGGTCGTTCTTTTCTGCAGGCACTGGTCTTCATCACTACGTCATTGACCTCGCAGCAGGCACGACCGAGATTATCGTATATTGTGGTGGATTATAAAGCCGAAGTGGGAGTATTCCAACACTTGCGATACCTCAACGCCGGAAGGGAGGTCCCCCGCTCGTACAAAAGAAATCACTAGCGACCGACGAGGACAACGTGGCGGCACCGAAATGAGTCACACTCGGATCTTTTTGATCGGGGACCAACGGGCGAGGCACGGCAAGGGCAATAATAAGACGGATGGCTGATCGGGGCGCCGTTATTGCGCACACTACCAGGGGAATATCTCGACACGGTCGCGGAATACGGTCAAAACCCACAGTGGATAGATTGCCGACAACACGAGCGACCGGACGAGCTATCGCTCAACAGGATCGGATTAACGGGCGAGGAGTGACAGGCGAAAACCACCCCCCCGGTAGAAGGCGCCGATCACACACGTAAACCGGGCAGAAGTGCACACGACGCGTGAACGGAAACCTGGACGTGTTGTGGACTGGATTGATGACTCATAAACGCGAGCGCGTGCATAGCGTGGTAACTAGCGTGTTGGACAATAAAGATTGGTGCTTTATTGGACGCCTTCTCGCTACAGTATATGTGAACGCTAAACCACTTTCGCCTGTGAGTAACGATCAGGTTGCCCGATCGTCCCGGATGGAGACACAGTTACTGTCTGTTAACTACAATCGATAACCCTGCGATTAGCACATTTCGGGCAGTTAGAAATCTCCGATTCCATCAAACATGCTGAGCGATATTCCAGATTGAGGATGAGTAGTCTAGGATTTGGTCAATTCCAAAGCTGACACATCAAATTGTCTTTGTAGTAGTGTAGCGTGATCCGCAAGCATGCCGCACTTCCCACAGACCATTTAGTCCGCCACTGTCAAAACACAGAAGCAATTGATTCGAGTTTCACTCTCATCAGAGTTCGTCAGTAGTGCATATTCTCGTGAATCCCGAGACTCGATCTCCCGCCGTTCTTTGCATGAGGCGACCTTGTTTACCAGTGCGTCAATAACCTCACATTAGGCACGATCGAATTATCGTATGTGAAATGTTAACCACTTTTGCGTGTGTATAAGGCTCAGGTTGTATATCGTGTGGATTGAAACCGAGATTACTCTCCGTTAACTGAAATCAATAACACCGCGATCAGAACTTTTCAGGCATGTCGAGATATCCGATCTCATTGAACACGACAGGCGATATTTCAGATTACTGACAAGTAGTCGAGCATTTGGTCGAGTCCAATTTGAACATCACCCACAATTGATCGCAGTTGTCTCCATCGCACAGATTATCCAGTCAGTCACTTTCGAAAAGCAGAAGCACTCGATTCGAGTTCCAATCTAATTGGAGCTCGTCTGTATTACATACATTGCCAATGCCGGGACTAGAACTCCGGCCTTGAATTTCCTGAGGCAACCGTGTTTACCACTGCGACAATCCCCTCACATCAGGCACGACCGAATTATCATATGTGAACGCTCAACCACTTTTGCTTGTGCTTAATGCATAGGTTGCGCGATCGCCAGAAAAGAATACATCCTTACAGTCTGTTAACTGCGAGCAATAACCTTGCGATTAGGACTTCCTAGGTAAGTTGAAATCTCCGATCTCATCGAAGCTGCTAGGCGATATTTCTTAAAACTGATGGGTAGTCGAAAATTTGGTCAATTCAAAGTTCAACATCACCCATAATTGGTCACAGCTGTCGCATTCACACAGACTATGCAGTCGCCCCCATGCGAAACGCAAAACACTAGACACGAGTTTCACTCTCATTGAAGCTCGTCAGTAGTGCATTTCCTTGACACTGCCGGGACTAGAACTCCAGCCTTGCTTAGCAACAGGCAACCGTGTTCAGCAATGCGCCTTGACTTCCCATTGGGCACGCCCGACATATGATATATGTAGTCTCCACCAATTTCGCTTGGCAGTTATGCTCGGGTTGCCCGCCTCTCCCTCCTCTATTTTCTTCTTTCTTCCTATAAGTCTTTTTTTTTTTCTTTGTTCTTCGTGGTTGTGTGGCAGTCAAGCATCAGTGTGAACCACCGATGTATTGCTGTCTATGATGATGATGATGATGATGATGATGATATCTTTCTTCTCAGTTTAGATCTTGTCATTGTAGTCTCTCTCTGTTTATTTTCCGAGAGATAAGGGTTTCCTTTTCCTGCTAGCCATTCAATTGGCTAACCAGCATTGGCCGGCTGGACACAAAGGCCTCACTCACACACCTACTGGTCTTATTCCTTCGGGTTTACACCGGATACGTGGTGTGTGAGTGGAACCACAAGTGGTGCAGCGCAAGCCACTTGGGGTGATGGTTTGAAGCGCAGGCGTCCTCTGGCTTCGGTCACTGTGACAGGCTAATCCGTTTCGGATGCCGCCAACCATGTTTTTAGCTAACCCGTACGGTCATTACATACAAGCCGTTGTTACACGACTGCACTCACTTATGCCGACTAACAGTTGGCGATAGTTAGAAAGCTTAGTTACTTTGGATGATTTTTCGGCCTTGTTGAATTGTCAGAGCTGTCGTACAGACAAACCCCAGACGGAAGTTGCCATCTTACACTACCTGCTTTCCACTAAAAGCGTTATCCGCACAGAATGCGGGAATAGTGGATGCGAGATTCCGACTGAAGTTGTTTCCGTATAGGTTTGAAATACAGGACACAGGGTTTGGCCCATGGCCACAGCATGAGCGTTTGTCTAAGGATGAGTACCTTTGAAGTATCTAGTGCATATGTGACTTGAAGTGTTGGGTGGCAGAATAGAGCTAACCAAAAATTCTCAACTACCTAGCAAATCATTGGACAAACAGTAACATCGAGATCTTATAGAAACTCTTACCATCATTTCGACGTTAACCTTGAGTTGATAAAGTTAGTGTAAGCTAGAGATTGAACGGATCAAAATGCTCTAGCCGCTGAGATGATAACGAACAATAAGGAAGACATCGCATGTCTAAACCTATTCAAGAGTGTATGATTCAAACGGTGCAACCACAAGACCGTTCCACAGTGTCAAATATAGGTTTTCATGAGTGAAGTATCGTCAAACTGTTTAAATCTGCGCAGGATCCTTGAGTTAACCGAGACTAGAGCCCGAAAACGCGACTAACAATAGACATCAGCAAAAATTAACCACCAAATTTGGACTGTAAATTAAAAATTTATCAAAATCCATGTTTGGGTACAACATACACTGATGAAAAAAAATGGAACGACAAACCCGGTAATTATGCCACTGCTTCAACATTTTCATGCTGCGTCACACTTCAGTTAAAATGAAATCCGACAACCCGTGATCTCGATCTTAGTGTTTGATTTTCAAAGCATTGACCGCTGTTCATAAGACTGTATAGCTGATTTTGCCTCCCTACGCCTCTTGAGATCGTATGTTAACATATAACGTCAGTGTTACTGCTGGTCTCCAGAGCGGTCGTGTGTGTTCAGATTTGGTTTTCACATCATGTCTGGCATTCTGCCATATTCCAGTTAGTTTAGTCGCTTACAGCCAATTGGACTCTCATTCCTGTAATGCAATACTGTGCCAGGCCATGTGGATGTAGTAAACGTGTTTAACAACATTGGACTGTCTCCAGTGGAGTGTAACAACATCAGGTCTTATGAGGGCCACCAAGCAACCCGCCCTAATCAATGCTAATTATTTAGACAATGGTTTCAGCTGTTTCACGTTCAGATAACTGCAATGAAGAGGAGCACATGACCGAGAAAACATACGCACATGCTATGAGCGCCTCGTTTACAACCAGCTCACAAAATATACCCTCACTCCCGCCTCCCCGACCAAAATATGAGGGCGTAGAAACGGTGACCCAACAAAAAAATCCACAACTGAGGAAAACATAAGAACTCACGGGCACAGTTTGACATAGATGACCAAATGACATATGAAAAT
>LOND01001694.1:49521-60071 GCA_014220965.1 Paragonimus kellicotti | reverse complement strand
TACCTTCTTACACACGTCCATGCTTTTTTAAACAACTACTGTTCGATTTTTAAATTAGAGTTAGCAAAAACAATGCTTAGAAAGGGTTTTAAGCGTGCTTTCTCGGTCAGCAGTTCCGCTCTAAAACATATCCAGGTACTCGGAATTTGAGACCCCGTGTAGCCATGGAAATCTTATTTGAATCCGAACCTACCACATAAGTAAAAAGAAGACTTCGGATTTGTTGCCGTAAATGACAGGTATTCATAATGCACGGACAGGGATTAATAGGGCTACAATATTATTACTGGTCAACAGCAACAGTCTATGTAAAACCACAAGTGGCAGCTGACTGTTCAAAGGGCCTGACGAATATCCGTAGATGTAACAGGGCCACTGTCGGTCCTATCTTGATGGCCCATATTAAAATGGTAGCGAATTGTTACGATGCTAAATTGTGATTTTTTCAGGATTCAGGTGCATATACAGGTTCTCAGCAAACTCATTCTTGATATTTGCAAAACATTGCATGAACCGGTAATCTCAAGTGTGTGGCGGATAGAAGGCCGTAAAGTTAAAAATGAGCTTAATTATGTGTACCTCCGGAATAAATAATTTTAGTAGATTAGTGGGCTGTGTTGATATTCGTTTGATTGCTGTCCCTCTCTTTTTTTCACACACGGTTGGCAGGGTCCGCTTCCGGATTGATCTTTCATAGTGACCGATGCCAAAGGACCCCTGTGCAAAACCATCGCCACAAGTAGCCTATTCTGCACCACTTGTGGTCTCACTCACACATACTCTGTATCCAGTGTAAACCTGATGAGGTGAGATCGGGAAGCATATGATTAGAGGCCCTTGATGGAGAGTGTTAATTCTCGTCAACTAGCTTATACGCCAGTGTAGAAGTCAAACTGTTATCCTCGTGAAGGAGAAAAATAGAGACACGAACGATAAGATCTGAGCTAGGAAGAAAAATATTGAAAACACAAGGCAGGAAGTGGTTCAATATGAGAGTAAACAGTAGTCTACTATAAAGGATTACAGAACCAAAAATTCTGAAATCGGGCTGTGAAACTAAGCGATACCTCTTGGTTACGGTGCACCAACGAAGTTGAGGAAGTGAAGAGGTGGTAGGCCACTATACTGCAAGTTCCCAAAAATGAGATCAGTTGTTTACCGAACTAAAGTGGTCAGTGGTCGTTATGAATGGAAATAAAGATGTGCACATACATAATCGGGTCAACCTACGGCCTTCTGAAGAAACACGCTATTTTTTCGTTGACGGGTCCTTCTGAGTAAGTCGGTGGCCTATCAATCCAGAACGGCCAGTGACGTTGCGGCCGCGTTCATCACAATGTCATATGGTCACACTGCCACGACTTATGATACCCATGGTTCCTTTGTGTGCCGCACGTTTGATATCACGACCGTACAACTGTGGATCATTGAATTTTTGGATGCCTTCCGGATCGCACTTATCCAAGCCTTCCAGTTCAAGACTGTTCTCCCACGATCTCAGACCGATTGTACCCAGATGACGTTTTGATGTCACGCATTCTGGCCACCAGACCTTTGCCTACTTGTTCCTAGTTGCCCGTAGAACAGTAGCTTCAAGATCCTTTCGTCAGGTTTTCGACAGACGTGTCTTAGCCAACAAAGCCGGTTGAGCATCAGCACGGGCACAGTCCTGTCCATGTCAACTCGATGACGTACTCAGGTGTTCGAAAAGATGCCCAACCACCGAATGCCCAAAATTTCCCCTAGACATTATAGGTGAATGAGACCCAGATACTACACACTTTGTTGACACAGTGCCCAGATTTCAGGGCTATACAATTACACAAATGACGTGCAGTTTGGTTTTTGTTGTAACTGGATCTACGGTCTATGAGCGCCTAAGTTTACTAATAACAACAGCGTTCCTAGCTCTTTTCCCAACTAGAATAACTGTAATATATTTATCACAGTAGAAATAGACATTTTCAGATGTCCAAACAAACGGAGCTAGATGTGAGTAAACACCCGATGAGGCCCCATTACCCTCTTTGTATAGGGGGTTATTAGATGGTCTGTGTCAGTAAACATGGGACGTCTCAAGACCATGATGCAATCGCGGATTTTGATTTGGACAGGCACTTCTATACTGACAGGTCGTGGAGCAGAATTAGAAGTATATATTGTTGGTAACGAGAAGTTTGGGAGTCAGATGGATTAACCTCACGAAGTAATCTCCTTGATTTGTCACGAATAAGCTCGCCACCAATCTTTCTCATAATTTTCTCCATGGTCAACCTTTTTAGAGTTGTAGACCGGATAAGTTGAAAAAACTCGCCAACGTTTTTTGATGAGAAAGGGATTATTTTCTCGATTATTCAAACCATAATTGGACATTTTTGATATTCGTTCTCAAGCCATCGTGTGAACAAACGTTATCTGATGCATTCGTATAGTTTTGTCCCCAAATTACCCTAGCATGAGTAGCACTGTTAAATGATTTAACATAGTAAAGTAATTTCAAGTTGAACATCACCCACAATTGATCGCAGCTGTCGCATTCCCATAGACTTCCAGTCGGCCCCTTTCGAAAAGAAGCACTAGACTCGAGTTTCGCTCTCATTAGAGCTCGTCAGTAGTGCATATCCTTGCCACTGCCGGGACTAGAACTCCGGCCATGCTTTCATGAGGCAACCGTGTTTACCACTGCGCCATTGACCTCACATTAGGCACGACCGAATTATCATGTGTTCAACTTGAAATTAACCAAATCCCCGACTACTCATCAGTAATAGTAAAGTAAGCTGACATTCGAACAATTTTCAGTCAAGAATATGTACATTTGAATTTCTAAAAAAGGGGCTGATATTTCACAGTTTGAATCTAGACACAGTTCAGTGCATCTTTGAGTGTACACAACGCACTGTTTATCTATCGGCCTGCACAAATAAATGAAACACTTAAAAACCTAATTGTCAAAGATCGCAGACACCACCATGATACCGACAACTTTACGAACAGTTTGCGGATCTACAGCACAGGTTTGAACTTTCGGGCAACAACAGATTAAGCTAAACACAATGCTCCACCCCGTCACATTCACTACAAAACGTGTTGCAACATCTCAATGTGACGTAAAATGGGCAGCAAGAGCTCGTTATCCTTTGCATGCTTGTGATGTGATGTACTTGCGTGACCTGTTGCTTGAACCTCTTAGGGATATAACCCGTGACTTGGGTTAGTAACTGACTCAGTCCTGCCTACGTAGAATGTCCAGCGTCTACATCGATAGATAGCGCTGAATTAGGCTAACTCGGGTGCTGGTTGGTCCACACACGATGCTGGGATCCGGGATTTCATGGACAAAATCATTGCAAAAATAGAATTGTGGTTTTACGATAGAACTAACTAGGTGATGCGGAATTACCTGACATACGGCATCGTCTTCACACAGAACATGGCTCTTTCTACAATGCATCAGACCAAGTTCGAACATCATGAGACCGTTTGAACCATACAACGAACGGTTAAGAATGATTACGCAATAAGGCGATCATCATTGAAGATATCTCCTCTTGAACTGTATCCTAATGTGACCAGATCAAACAGCGTACGCACTCAACCTTCCTTATAAGAACCAGATGAAAAACACTGTTGATTGTAGATAGTAACGTGTTCAAATACTCTTACGATAAACACAGTCGCTCAACAAGTTAATGATTTTTGTGATTTCAACTTGGAAGAAGTCCTAGTCGAAGGATTATCGGCTGGAATTAACAGAACAGTTACTATTTCTCCTCTCGAGGCGATCTGAGCACTACTCACAAACGAATGTGATTCAGCGCCTATATATGGTGAGTTAGTCGTGTCTAATGTGAGGTCATGGCGTAGTGGTCAACATGGTTGCCTCATGAAAGCGTGGCCGGAGTTCTAGCTCAGGCCGTGGTGAGGATATGCACTACTAACGAGTTCTGACAGTGAAACTTGAGTCTAGTGCTTCTATTCGAAAAAGGCTAGCTGAAAAGTTTACGGGAATGTAACAGCTGTGGATGGTCTTCAATTCATAGCCAAAAATCCCCTATTTCTCAATACTTACATTCTACTGCAATAAAAGATGGGGAACAACAAAGAACCGAGCAAAAAAAACCTATCGATCAGATTAACTCCCATATGTTGTCAATGTAATTGTCTAATAGCAGTGGTTGCGCTGTTATTATTTCCAATAACTAGTTCGAAGACGCTCGACCGCTTGCTTGACAGCTCTATATTACCACATTTGACTATAATCTTTCATATCTAAAGGGGAAATCAATTATCTTTTCGTCAGGATGCATTGGTTATGATCATGTGAGACAAAAAGCGAAAGATCTTGCTTCGTGAAGTTTACACTATACGATCGTCCGTCTCTTTCTTAAGACTGATCAACTTGAGTCAGAAGGCCAGATACTCAAATCTGCTATTTCTGTACTACGAGCCACATATCTGACCTACTAATCACCGGCCTTTAACATCGTTTACAACGAACGACAATTCTTATGAATACCACGGAATGTCATAACCAGATGAACGTTACATAATAATCCAGTAACGCAGTTCACACTAAATCAGACTGCATCCACTACAGTCACATGGAAAGAATCTGACGTTCCTGTAGACCGGCTTGAATGAGCAACATGAAACAACGAACTCGCCTTAAACTCTGGAAAGTACAAACTGACAATGAGTGATGGATCACGTCACAATTCGGACTAGTTGACGGCTGACGGGAGAAAATAATCATCTCTCAACCGCTTAGTCACGTGTCGTTTATAGGACCGGTCATCAAGAGGACAATAGATAGGGTTAGTGACAGAAAATCGACTAGTTTGGATTTTGGTGAGTTAACTCTACTTCATGTATCCAAATAATGACACAACTGTTAACGTGGTATTTGGAGTTAACAAGCAACAGAATGATCACATAGGTATCACTAGTTTGACATATCTTTTAGAAGACTCAACTGTGAAAAATCTGGCTTTGGCTGAATTCGAATCAGCGAACTAAACAGCATGCCCAAACGCGGCAAGCATCCTACCAATTGAGACATGAAGCCACACCGGGAGATCAGAAATTTCGTATTTAGACTCGGTTGCCCACTCAATTCACTGTCATATGGAACCTATAAAATAATCCAGCGATTGACTGCCCAAGCAGGATTTCTCAATCAGTTCACGCTGGAATCCACCAACGTCACTGATGAGCATTGAAAGTTGTATTACTAATAAGCAGTTTATTGGATTGGATAAGTTAGAAGAGAGCCGCCGTGGTTTCGCAGCTCAGCTGGTAAGGCGCTTGCCGCGTTTGGACACACTGGTTAGGTAGCGTAAAGTTAAAGGTAGAGGACTACACAACAGTGGTATTCAAACAAACCCATTGTATACAACTGGCGACGGAGAAATCTACCAATGGCATCCCACTTAGTGTAATGAAGAACAAGTGGGATGAGAAAAATTGTCAATGATGAATATAAACGATCGTTACGGTAGTCAAAAAGACCAAATGTGAAACAGCATAACTGTACATGATAGCTTCGTTCGAAGCAGAACTATTGTCGGTGTGGTGTCAATGTCAGAATTTTTAGTCGCAAATGAATAAATGAACCAAGCCATCAATAAATCAATCGAGAGACAGGACGAGGGGAAATTATACAGACCATTGCACAATTCACGTGGATTGCTCGATAATCCTAGCCCATCTTAAACTCTCCATGGAAGAGAACCGGGAGGTTAGAAAACATGCTAGGAATCACGACGCAAGACTAGTTCGAGTGCAAAGCGAGCGTGACCACCTGGGACGACAAAGAAAGCAAAGGGAACCCAAATTGCGAATAAGTTATAACGAGAAGAGAGAGCGAAATGAGAATCTGTACAGACAGAGGTGATAAGCGCGTGCGGTAGGAACGGTGGTCAATACGACCTAAAATAAGAGTGTTCGTTACTTGCATAGAGACAGAATATGAAGAGATTGACGATAGGACCCAGCAGGCAAGCACAATGTGCATGTGGATAATGTATGCATAGATTTAATAGATAATTTCGTACACTGTGGCCTTCCGATCACCGGAACCGCTGACCAGAAATTTATCGTCCAGCGAAATGTCGCAACTGAGAACAGATGAATTTTCCTTCAGCTGGAAAATAAAACCAACAAAAAACATTGAATACAGGTTCGCATTTTCAGACAACCACATGAACAAGATGGAACCTATTTCTCAAATAGTCAAATATATCCTAGTTGAAGGCACTATATGCATAGCTAATAATGTAATAGACTACTCGTAACATCGGTTAACGGCATGTAGTTTAGACTATTCATTTCATGCGTGGAAAACCACGGGCCAACGAAGGGAACATGAATAACTAACAAATTGAATATCATCGACACAGCTGTCTCATGAGCGCTTGCGTTCATGGTGATACATTTTCGCAAACTAAATGTGCGTTTCTATGACAAACCGATAAACACAACGCTGTTCACAAATTCAAACAAAAAGTCTCGTGACTGCCTAAAGATGGTGAGGCTAACCATTCAAGTTAATGTGGATCCATGCAGAATGTTTTTGTCACAGTATGTGCAATCATCGCAAGTGTGGATATAACATGAGACAAGCTCAGGTCTTTCTAATACTCTCAAGAACGGTTTCAAGGTATAACCGAACACGCGGGCAACGGGAGAATGCGATTTGCGAAGTGATGTTCTGGTGCAACGATAGGGTAACGCGACGAAGTGACGAAAAGCATTATTACTGTTCAAACAGACAATATTTAAACCTTTTGTTGCATTGTTTTATTCATGTTGTCGTAGGTAGAGTAAACGAATGTCCCCATCGACACAAGAAGGTCGAAAAGCGTCTGTGCTACTGAAGTAACAGACGTCACATTATTGATCAGAACGTGAGTTCTCACCTGAAACAGATTTGCTCCGTATGGGGTTCGCCAAGCGTGCAAACTGTGGTCTTTTCCCGTGGATGCAAACCATAGTCCACTATGAGCGAATTTCAATGATAACACGCAGCTCTCGTGTAAAGTAAGCTGATACTTTTGCGGATGATTAGGACTGAGCACTTCGATTTGATCAGTCTCCAACCCGACTGCGATCCAGTCGCCGGTCGGACAATAACCCAACGAGAACACTTGGGCACTCAACTCGAACTGGTTGATCTGACAATGTTCACGAAGATCCCAACAACGAACCGTCTTGTCCAGACCACCGCTCCACAACTTTGTCCCATCAGGCCGGATGTCCACACACGAGGCGCCCTCCAAATGACCCTGATATTGACGAACCAATAAACGATTGTGGACGTCCCAAACGCCAATGTTCCCGTTCGAATAGCAGCTGTATCGGGAAAAATAAACATCAAAACGTGGTCATGTCTGTAAAAACGAATGCATTGAAACGAGCAGAGAAACCTGATCGTAGAGGAACAAATACACGTAGTGCCTCTCTGTGGAACACAAAGTAGACCATTATGTCGCGATAAAAAGTAATGTCCATAGCAGACAGCTCAGCTCTCTATGAAGTAGTCATGTGACACAATGACACTCAGATGAGTGAAGCACTAAAACTTGAATGCTATTGTTCAGAAAAGGTCCATTGATTCAGCCGGTAGGGGTTCCGCCGGTTTGCAAAAACGATAGTCTAGGTAAGACTGTTGTAAAATTGTGGCACAGACAAATTCAAAAGCAACTCAGCTCTGGTGCCGAATAGATCAAACCAGAAAAAAGATTATCCCAGTAGAGCAACAAGAGCGAGTGATAGAACCAGAACAATACATCAAGTAAAGCATAACAGTGAAGCGCACCGTGCGTAATACTGCAGTGTGAACCAAACCGTTGCACATTTAATCATGTGAAAGAAAAATTATTGATGGGTTTCAATTTCTGGCGTCTACTTATATTGGGCGTACCGGTACACATATGTGGCACTTGTAAGTGTCAAATGGTTTATAATATTCTTCTACTTCAGAGACAGGCTCGGATTAATTCTCAAGTTCCAAGCAATGTTGTCCCCGAATAAATTTGAAAAATGCAAAGGTCGTCATGTAAGATGTATGCTTAAGCACCACTCTTATTCGCTCTTTCAGTCACGTATGCGAAATCACGTACAAACATTTGGACGTCTGGCTGCCTATGAGCAAAATTTTCAGTAAGCAATCATTCAGTCATGTGACTGAAAATAATGATAATAAATATGGATGTAGAGTAAGATGGGAATAAAGAAATAGGAATAGGAAGAATAGTTAATCCATGTA
Organism: Paragonimus kellicotti; assembly: GCA_014220965.1. Taxonomy (NCBI): domain Eukaryota; kingdom Metazoa; phylum Platyhelminthes; class Trematoda; order Plagiorchiida; family Troglotrematidae; genus Paragonimus; species Paragonimus kellicotti. The sequence goes on along the minus strand of LOND01001694.1, from coordinate 51,802 downwards.
AAGTATTGCCAAGGTAGCGATGGATTTACAACCGTCAGTTTTTCAACACATATTGGTTTCATACAGTTTACAGCAAGCGCTTCGGAAGAAGCTAAAGCGTGTTTGCTCATTGTCTGACAAATACGAAATAGGTTAACTGAGTCTACTTGGTGGCCAGATTCATGTTCTGTAATTGCACTCTTTGTAGTTCCTTACCTCAGCTCGGAGGTGCTTTGTGCGGCCTCACTGTGCAGCTAACGTACTGCAAATCGCAGATACAGGCAAATTCATAAATAATGTTTGACTTGGCGAGTGTAGGCACCAGGTCCTTTCTCTTCGTTGAGGGGAAAGTGAGTTGTTCGGTGCAGTATAATGAGCTTGGTTAACTTATAAGTTACTGATGAGTAGTCGGGGATTTGATTAATTTCAAGTTGAACATCACCCACAATTGATCGCAGCTGTCGCATTCCCATAGACTATCCAGTCGGCCCCTTTCGAAAAGAAGCACTAGACTCGAGTTTCGCTCTCATTGAGCTCGTCAGTAGTGCATATCCTTGCCACTGCCGGGACTAGAACTCCGGCCACGCTTTCATGAGGCAACCGTGTTTACCACTGCGCCATTGACCTCACATTAGGCACGACCGAATTATCATATGTGAACGCTCAACCACTTTCGCTTGTGAGTAATGAGTGGATTAAGTGATGCTTTCAGTATATGTCCCATGGAGAGTGCTACATCGTCCCTTTTGTAAGGTAGGGATACGAACACAAGTTGCCGCGGTACCGTGTGTGAAGGATGTTAGGAAGTCAAGTGGCTTAGAATGTTTGTGGATAAAAGAAATTGGAAACTCATTATGGATACGAATCTGTTAGAAAAACTCAAGCTTCTCAGAAATTCGCTTATCCAAACAGACTTTACGAATTCTATAGCACAGTGTTCACACGAACCCGCGTTTTGGTATTGGTATGTTCGCCGAGCTTGGCATTTAGGTTGCAAACGTTTCATCACCAAACGAGGTGACATCATCAGTGCGTAAGTGTTTCAGCGTATAGTTTTTGAGCTCAAAACTATACGCTGAAACACTTACGCACTGATGATGTCACCTCGTTTGGTGATGAAACGTTTGCAACCTAAATGCCAAGCTCGGCGAACATACCAATACCAAAACCATCAACCCGAGCTACGAACGACACCACCACTGTTCACAACTATCAGAAACCCGCGTTTATATGCGATTGGTGCTAAACCTTTGAAGTACAATAACTGGCCAGCCCATGTCTTCTTTCAGAAAACGCTTCTAAGGACACATCTATCTTCACATCTAATGAGTCCGACATTCCGAAAGGATATCTTATTTTCCCGTTCGATTTCAATGGTAAATTTGATGTTGGAGTGTAAGCCGCTGAGATGTGTGTATATGATTTCTATTTGGTTACACTATTCACACATTACAAATATATCCCCAACTTACCTCCTGTACAAATATGCCGAAACGGCAATGTTTAGTGATTATTTCCTGACATACTGCTACCTTGACGTAGTGGGAAGTTATAATGCAGCAAACGTTTTTCGCAGAATGACCAACTCCGTTGGAATTCTTTGAATCTATATACGCATGACGACAGCAGGAAACGTTTTATTTCACAGTAATTCTTCACTGACCATACCTATACTGCTACCTTGACGAGGTGTTTTGATGCGGCGAGCTATGCTGACTAGGACTTCGGCCCTTCCAGGTGCAACCTTGTCAGACAGGCCAAAGGGGAGCAGCCAGACGAAAAGCAGTTACACTCATAGGATTGTATGTCGCACTACTGACCGCGTAGGAGTGCTTAGGTAGTGAGGCACGATCCTATGGGCATACAGCAGAACTATTTTTATAGTTGCGGCACTGCTGTCTTCCGTATCAGGAAGAAGGGGGTTAGAAAAGGTACCCTCAAACAAGAGCACTCCGATCGCCCAACGGTTGACCGTGACCGCCGGCGTATTATCCAATACGGTCGAAAAACATCTATCACCCAAAAGCCCGATGTAGCTTTGAGTACATCCACTGCGCGCAGCAGTGCTCAGAATCAGACATCAATGTCTTATTCACTGCGCCCTCGGGCTAGGCAAGCCCCTCACTGCCAAGTGAGTCAGACTTTTGAGTCATTGGCTCCGGGTAGGGTCCCCCAAGAAAACCCTGTATCCTGTTGTCTCGCAGGTCAGACTTTTGAGTCAGAGACTCGGGGTGGGGTCCCTCAAGTCAACCCCCTTCCGCGGCATAAACGACCGGATTCTATCGCCAACTAGCCATGCGTT
>LOND01001694.1:0-42576 GCA_014220965.1 Paragonimus kellicotti | reverse complement strand
TTACGCGGTGCGGACACTGATTCAAGATTGGAAGACTCAACTAGTAAAGATCAAGAGCGATTCGTCGACTGTAGCCAAAGATTACTGTAGGCGCATAACAATTACCATAGTTAACAGTAAGTTCAAAGAAATCATTTACAAACGGTTAGGGATCGATTGCTTATCCATCATAATTTGATTTGTTTCGAATATGTCACGCATATATACAAAAGAGCATAAGTCAACACACACACACACAATTACATTCGCCACAAAGGGTTCAAGATTATGCAAATATTGAGCACGCAAGATAGAACAAGCATTCGACAAATTCCATCAGGGGGATGGCATGAGAGAATTCATTAGCAATAACAGGAATGTGATAGTCTCTATGCGGAAGAGTGGGGACTCAAAGTGCGCGAGCACAGTCAACATGGATGTGACGTAGTATTGTGACAGTCAGCATAGGAATGTTAAACCAATGTGAAGTAAACACAAGGCTACTGGTCATTCGGTAGCTAATGTAAAAACTTTGCAAAAAGTTGTAAAGAACAATCAGGGAGATGTTTTGTGATGGGAAGGGAAATGGCGGGTTGACTATTACCACTGAAATACTGCAGACTCTGTAAGTTAGTGTGCCACCTCTTTAAGGGTTATTCCGATACAGAAAATCAAGAAAACTAATACAGAAAAACTGCAAAAACTGAAAAGCACAGCTGTAAAGGTAAACAACAAACAAGACACCAATACACGAGCGTCATCAGAGCAGAACAGACTGTCTGGAACTCGTGGACCCGTTTCGAAGTGACACGTAAAAGAAAAACGCTAAAACTGATAACTGACCTGAAACAAAGTTTGCCATCAGGAGAGACTGCCAGGGCGTAGCAGGCAGGGGCTGTGAAACTAAGCTCATACTTTCGCCGTGGACTAGATGAGCCCAGGTCCCAAACACTCAAAGTGCTCGATTCCCCACCAACAAGTAGCATACGACCATCCTGCAAGTGAAGTGTACAGAGGTGAACAAGTTCAGTTAGGGACCGCTACGAGATAGATAGGTAAAAAGAAGTTATGCAAAAAAAAGATCAGTTAATAAATGAATTATAGATCTCACTAGTGAGTACCTGAGTAAGTTTGATCGATCGAACGTATTTATCCCGTTGCAGGCAATCGAGGCTAGCGATACATTGTTTGGTGACACCGAGCAACGGTTGTGAATGAGAACCAGGACTGTTGCCCGTGGGTGATGGACATGACGTGGCCGTATTGAGATCCCATAATTTCACACTACCCTTCCCGCCAGTATAGACCTGCCGAGCAGTGTTATTAATCGTCACCGCGCACACGACTTCTCCATGATCCAGCCAGTGAACGGCTTTAGCCTGATGCGGAATACCTGGACCGAAAAATGCATCGGGCGTAAAAGGGACGGGTTCTGGGGGTTGATTGTCCAGTATCACGAAGGAGTAAGGCCTGAAGGAAACGGAATGGAGAAAGGTTATCAACGTCGATACGTGTTCCTGAACATCGACAACAACGAGGTGTGTACAGCTGCTCGAAAACCTAGGAATGCGGCTATTTTGAAATACACTAACGATACGGTTGAAAAGGCGAACAAGCGAACAATTAAGTTTCCTTGTGAAATGATGTGGTGGCCAGATGGCGAAGACAGATCGGGTCAACAAAGTAATGTATGCATTAAACTGCTTCGCTTGACTGAAAGCCTGCAACTGTCGTTTCATGAACAAAATGAGGAAGTCGTGTCCAAACTGGGAGAAGCAGCAGACAATTGACTGACTCGTTTAACCAGCACATACACACATGGTTAGGACATCATGTATAAGACCAAATTGACATGGTTGTTCAAACTGTTTGGACGGACAGTCGAAATCTCTCCCACACAAGCACATAGCCACGAGCATTGTTCGTTGAGAGCCAAGTGTCAGTTGACAGCCCGGACATTACAAGATGAGACGGCAGTCGTTGGTCGTGGTGGTGGTGGGGAGTAGGGTAGAAGAGATAGGGCAGGGAAACTGTAGAGCTCATTTGTGCTGTAGTCGGGTGGCGGGTCATCGAAACACACAGTGGGAGGGATAACATAAAGGACGCCGAACAAAGGTCAACACAGCACGGCTGCTACCATTGCCAGCAAGGCTTATCGCACGATCCTGACAGAGTGGGATTGCTGATGGCGAATGGTTATGTGCACACGTACGCGCACACACCAACACACAATGTATACTTGTGTGATTGTGTATGTATACAGAAGGGGCAAGCGGAATTAGGATTAGGCGTCTCCGTCCTTATTCATGACTGAACTAGCAACCAAGTAATCACGACTAACACAACGTGAGAGATAGTGTGGTCGCGATATGGTGGTGGTGGTAATAGAGCTTTAGAACGAATGAAACCCGGACAATTCTTTGTGAAGATAGGGTGGAAAGACAAAAACATTCACTGTGTGTGTGTGTGTGCACTCCAATGGAACCAAAGTGGTCGGGCCGTGAGGATGACAGTGAAAGCAGTCCTGTAATTAGAGCTGATCGAATAAAGGCGAGTGTATGTGGTTGAGGTTGGGAGTACGGCTCTAACTGTCAGGTTGCAAACCCAACCGCCATTCAGACTGTGTTAGCCAGGTGATGGTGGTGGACGTGGCCAGGACAGAGTAGGGTGCCGGGGTACATGACCAGCTGAGAATGGGATGGGGAGGGGTATGTGACCCACATCAATCTGACTGTACGCATGTGTGAGCGTGCTTCCGGCAGTCCACGTGTGGGCCTGTCTGAAACCCAGTAGGAACTGGGAGCGAACAATGTGCACACGCACACATACATACACCTAACACTACACCGGGATACAATCGTGGCTTGATGGACCGTAAACCAACCCAAGCCTGTCTTGTTAGTATGAGTGGTGTACCGAAGGACCAGCGTGTATACACAGGGATATGGCATTCGTACTGTCTCCCACTGGCACAGGTGTTTCGTGTGCAAACGGTCGTAATAGTTAGTCCAACAAAAATCTATGCAGCTTCAGGATAAGAATGAATGAATACCGTGAACGCTCGACCGAATGTCACCAGAACACGGTGATAGCGGAATGGACACCGCTACAAGCTGGCAACACAGAGTTCCAGGCATACTTAGAATTTGGGTGAAAATCGTATAACTGAAGACCCAGGGGCAAAAACAATCAAAACGTTATGCTGCATTTGTATGCGTAATTACGGTAGTTTGGACATAAGGTTTGATAACCCAAATCCCATCACACGTCTTTTCTTTAGAGACATTCCCCATGGCTGTGTGCACAGCAGACGTCAGATGAAAACACGGGTGCATTGGTTTCGGAAGTATGGATACAAATGGTAGTGGATACTTATTTGAAAAGCTGAAGAACCCTTGTAAATTAAAAAAGAAGGGATTGGACCTGGTCACCCTAACATAGACATATGAACATAACCGTTCTTAGGATCACAATGACATTGATGACTAATCAACCGGTCCAACCAGATCTATATGATGCCCCAACGTATGTTTCAATAAGCTGGCAATAACCAGACAGCCTGTGTTCCAGCGGTGAACTGGAAACAATCTGCCGATAAACAGAAAACTTCGCTTCCAATTAAATTGAAGAGTTAAATGTCAACAACCCTAAGAAAAACGGTATTAATTTCAAGTTGAACGGCACTAACATGATCGGAGCTTTCGCATTCAGACAGATTATTCAATCGGACTCTTTCGAAAAGAAGCTGTATAATTGAGTTTCATTCTTGTTGGACCGAGATTTGAACTCCAGCCAGGCTTCCATAAGGCAACCGCGTTGAACACTGCGCCATCGAGTTCGCATTAGGCGCGACACAACTATTACATCTGAGCGCTCGACCAATTTCGCTTGTGGGTGATGCCCTGTTTGCCTGATCACCTCTATAGGAGACACACTGAGGACAATGGCACCGTGATCAGCATAACTGCCTCGTGAAAGCGTGGCCGGAGTTCAGATCCCGGTCGTGGCAAGTATACAAACTATTGACGGACTCTTACAAGAGCAAACCTCGAGTCTGGTTTTTTTTTACACTTAAGCGGCTTAGTGACTGTCGAACGTTTACCAGACAAGTAAACTGTTAAGAACACGATTCTGTTGTCAGAAATCCGATATCTCAAGTCGTTACTGAGATACGCCTCGGCGTGGGATTCAAATATTTCTTCGCGCGCTCACGCCGCCACAAGGTCAAGGATTTTCTATAAATACAGACCAGTTTCTCATGTAAATTTGCAAAGCGTCTGGTGGCTAAATACATTGCTTATCCGGAGTCTGCTTTGTCCGTGTTCTCATTGGTTCTTGTCGTTCGCAGTTTGGGGCCAATCGGAAGGGGTTTCTAATCGCGTTATTCGTTCATCGTTGTTCGTATCAGTTATTCGCGTTCGTGTTCAATAGGATTCAGTTATAACATCAATGACCCGTATGGTTTCAATCTAGAGAGAGAGAGAGGTCCTAGTCGTGGGGTTATCGATTAGAGTCAACAGGGCAGTTACTGAGTATCTTATCGATGCGATCAGGTAATCTGAGCATTGTTCGCGGCTGAATGTGACCGAGGATTTGCAACTAACGATTCAGTAGTATCTAATGTGAAACCAACTGCGCAGTGGCCAACATGGTTGCCTCATGAAAGCCTGGCCGGAGTTCAAATCCCGATATTACACTGTTGACGGGCTTAAACAGAAGCGAAACTCATTGGTAACCAATACTGATGATAAAAATGTGTACTTAATAACTAGTCCCCTCAGCGTACTGCGGTAACATATCACTGGGGCATGTGTCGACAGTGTGTGACAACAACCACTTTCTGAATGTAGACAACATTATGTCAACGAAGAGACGGTGAATAGATGGGGCGCAAGTAGATTAAGTCAGTTATATACGTTTTCATTGGTATCAACCAATGACTCCAGTAGTTTTTTTTTAAATCACCCGCACTCCCTTTTAGAAACCTGGAGCATAGTGGCTGTCTGCCTTTTCTTTCTTACAGCTTTGTTGGTATATTGTGTGATGAACGTCTTGTTTCGTTTTCAATCCAACTATGCAAAGTTTTTGTTCTTCCTAATCCCATCTAGAGCGCAATAACAGGTACTCCTATATTAAACTACTTCCCGCCTTTGGTTCTCAATGTCTTTCTTCTCAGTATAAATCTTACAATCTTGGTCATACTAGCCTATCATCTGGCTAACCAGCACTGGCCGATAGTAACCACAAAGTACTGCACACATAAGTCTCCTGGTCCTATTCCTCCAGATTTATATTGGATACGTGAAGTGTAAGTGAAACCGTTAGGGTTGCAACTCAAACCATTTGTGGTAAGTGTAACATGCAGGCGTCCTTTGATTTCGGTCACTGTGGCAGGCTGATCCAAAAACACATGCCGACAGCAGTGTGTGTGCTCACCCAAAAAACAGACGATTTAGAAAGTTGAGGAATGCGCATATATATATATAAGACAAGACTGAAGGACTCACGATCTTCCGAGATTCGACATGTATGCCAAGGATGAATTGCAATAGGAAGAATCGAACATCTGAAATACAAAAAAAAAACAATAAATTGAACAAGAGGATTAGACGTATTTGACCGAGCAGTTCAGATGTGAGTAAAACAGACGACATTCTAAAATTCCGGATCGGTTGACATACGCTCATTCAGTGGCCGAAAACGACACCATAATATACTGAAGACCTTTGACAGAATAATGAATAAGTATATAGCGGAAGCATAGAATGCAAGTCACTCGATTTCAGACTACTACACGCATACATATGAAGACCACCTATGACACCTATACAGCACGCTGTGCCTTGGATCGAATAATCGCCTTTGTGACCAGCTACTGACCGAATAACACAGCGGATAAGTTTGCATTCGGAAGCCAAAGGCGATGGTAGCATATAGCTCGGGTTGAAATAGTATTCTCACAAGCTATTCAAACACACACACATACACATCTAGATGTGCTTTAAGGACAGCACCCTCTTGGTGCATTGATCATTCGGCAAGTCGTCTCTAATGCCTTTGTTTTATTGACAATAGGCTGCACATTACTGAAACTTAGAGGCCACTCGCAGCTACAACATGTAAGGGAAAGTAGTATGACTCGTCGTTCCAACCATAGTAAAGATATTCGATGTAGCCAGTTTTGAAACAGAGATCGCGGAGGGTTCGATTATGTTCGTTGGCTGGTGAAGAGCACAAAAACAGAACCACAAACGATAGGGTGTGTGAGAATACTGGAATAACAAACAAATATTAATTTCAGTTACCGAATGAAAATTTGCTTGCGGAGGCAGTGAAGCCGCATGCGATTGAATGGCAGCAGTCAACGGACCGGCAGAAACTGTGAGGCCTGCCGCTGCGGCTGTTGCCGAGGCAGCAGCAGCAGCTGCAGCCGCCGCAACGGCAGCTGCTGCAGCTGCCGCTGCGGAAGATGAGTTTGGTGAGAACGGCGGTGCAGGCGGATGAGAAAGAGAACGTGAGAAGTTCTGAAAACCAGAATCACCCCCGTTAGCAGACTCCGTATCGTACGTGGTACCACTGATGGCGGTTGCCGTTGACATGAGTGGGGTACCAGCCGGATTGACAGTGGTTGCAGGAAATACTAAATTTGATGATGTTTTCTCCCCGCGACCAGGCAAACTGTTCGGTGTGAGTGGATATGTGTCAGCAGACGGTGTGCTACCATCTGAGGTAAGATGAGGTGGCGAAAGAGAAACGGCTCCCACGCCTGGAAGGCTCATGAAATTCGCATTCATTGTCGTGACGGTCGGACTAGAACTGGAGAAATCTGTTATAAAGGTAAACAGAACAAAAACACGAGAAACTACTCGGCGCGCAGGTTTAGGTGGCGTGATAGGTAGTGGTAACTCATGGAGTATTCTGATAACGAAAACGATCATGAAAGAGTAAGAGAGGGTTGATTGAATACAATACAGTTCCCAATTAAGAAAATGGAATGCCATGTTCGGCTGAAAAGAGCGACTTCCAGAATAGTCAACAGGCATGAAATACGATAGTCCTTATGAAGTGTCTGCCATTTTTATCATTACATATAGCAAACACGCTAGCGATTCACACGGCCGCCTGAATGTCATACAACCATGGAAAGTTCTAACTAAGGAAAAAAGAGAATGGGACGAGATGGGACCTCATTACTAGGAGTACGTATCGCGCAAACAAACTAGATTGTAGTAGAAGATAAAGCATCATCTGTTTTCCTTGCGGCTACCATAGTCCAATTTCATCAATTGCACTTACTTCGCAGACAGTGAGAGCTAAACACCATTTGAGATACGGGTGTACGTTGGGAACAGTTCGATAATCTCTTCACGAGGATTGACAACAAAACAACAGTGATGTTTAACTGCTAAGTGATGCCTGTCAACATATATTTGAAAACGCCTTGTTTGACACAGTTCAACGAATCGGAAGTGATTCGGATCAGATTAAATACGAACTAAGACAAGAAAATGCATTCAATCAAGAGAAATGGATGTAGATGATCACAATCCCATGTTCGCCATACAACGTAACTACTGGAATATCAGGCATGTACCCGTGTGTATGAAATATTTGGACAAAAACTAAGATGCTGGTATCATACGATCAATAAGTATCAGGCCACATGACCGTAGTAAACAGAGTTGGGTCAGAGTGGGATCTGAAGTTGACGTAGGCAGCGTTGAATCAATGAATGACCGACAAAGACGTGGACTCAACCACACAGACCGACATAAACGTGATAGAACACACGCGTACACTGTGTGTACACACTAGAGCTGCATCCATTTCTGTGCTTTCCGAAATGGTCAGCTGTTCGACACGATGCTAGAAATCGATATTCTGGCAGCCCGTCCAAGTGAAGTGTATGGACCTGATGACTACCAGCTGTTATAGTTGAGATTGTTTCAGAAACGACGTGGATACACACACGTGCATGTACACCCACAAACCCACAAGGTACAGTGTACGTGCTGCCAGAGAGACAAGGATTGGGGGGTCACAGTAGGTAAAATGCAAACCGCTACATCCACCAGCCCCAAGAGCATTAAAAAGGTGGGGGTACACAGGAGGACAGTGACGACGACAAGAACAGTTGATGCGACGGTGGCTGTTATTGTTGTCACAGCGGTCTGTAAAATGTCGTCTTGTGTTCCGGGTAAGGTACGCTCGACCCACCCCTGTGGACAAGCCGGTAAGCTGAACGAATCATATTATGGTGGGAACGTAAAGACCACGATGAAGATGATGCATGCAAAAAGGTAAACTGTGTGTGGTTTAATGTCAGAGTAACAACAGCGGCATTAAGCATCATTCAGACAATTTACACAGTTGTGATGTTGGTAGGAGCAATGGTAACCGTAGTGGTGGTGCGACGCACAAACTCACGATAGCCACATTACACGTGAGTGTGGCTGACTTTGCGTGCACCGTCACGGTGGCTGACCAGGCGATCGTGAAGTATCAAATTAATCCGTCCGACAATCGCACGGGTGAATAGCCATTGCGCATAGCCTAGTCACTGCCGCCTTGGTTGCCCCTCGCCCCCCCCCCAACACAAACACATGCTAATCTCCACACCCGACAACCACCACCCAGCCATCAACCACACACACGCAAAGTGGGAGCGATAAGGTGATCAGTCAATAGATTGAAACGGCGTGGAACTAAGACACACACACACACACACACACACAAACCGGCAGGCAAATGCAACAACAAACCAAAAGTGAAGGGAGGATGGTGATGCGACAACTAATCGGTTGAGGTAGCGTTCCTGATGTGGGCGGCAGTGGTGGTGGTAGCAGAGACGATGAAATGAACAAGCCTAATCGATCGACCGAGGGCATAGGGTGAGGGTGAAGTTGGAGAGGTGCAACAGGCGGCGACATCCGTTATTCTGACGAACCTGGTACGCACACGTGCATGCGTTCACATATACGCACGACGTCCAAGATGAGAAGCAAACGCGTTGCATCAGACAGAACAACAATTTGGGAGGATCACAGTTGTTAGGCCGAAATGGCGGTCGGGTTGGAGAGCCGGATGATGAAGCATAACGTGACCAGAATGAGTGGAATTGCGGCGGTGGTGGTGACGACGACCGGCCAACAGATTGGCGGGTGGGAGCGCAGTAAAATTAGGCCGCGGAGAAAACGTTCAAGCGTGGGAATAGCGACAACAGCCATTAAGGCAAGATGTACGGGAGCTGGTGAGGATGATGTTGTCCGGTCGCTTCGATTTTACGTGCACCGAAAGCTACAACACAGGCACACACGCAGACACACAACTAGTCCGCTCGAGATAGATTCGGAAATTTGTTCTCACAAACAAATATATGTACGAAAGGGCTCGAACAACCACTAGTCTATTGAGTTAAGAGCCCAGATGAGAGTTGAAGCAAACAGACAAGTGAATATGATGCACTGGAATAGGCACCGAATTAAGACCTTAACGAGAATACGTTGCTCATGTTAACTGGGCTAGAATCAACATCAATAAAATCAACATGTGTATAGGTTCAATCTGTCACACCGACAAACAACCTTAACAAGATTCGAGTACTAGACAAATCAACATATAGAGTGCATGGTACGAGTCTTTTGGGCAAAAGTCACATGGTCAGCAACGTACATCCACCAAATACCAATAAAAAACGGAGCACATTTATTGAGTTCGTAGTTATAACCACGCAATCGCGTAAACGATGATGAAACACACGCATGCTTATCATGAACAGTAAGATGAGTAGATATCAAACATCGAAAATAAACAGTATACATACGTAAAGCCCCCTCCCCCCAAATTCGCATAACAAACAGGAAATCTAGAAAAACAATACACGTCATCCACCTGTATGATTGCCTTCAAAGTTTGGTCATACTGGCATGGTCGACTCATCATACTTATAGAATGACTAAGTCTATAAAAAGCTCAGACAACAGGATCGGAGCCGAACAATATGAGATGTGTATGTACAAATTGTGTTGCACATGCACAACGAATGGTTTTCGATGTTTTGTAATGAGAGAACGCACTGTGAGTGTCGACTAAACTCCACATACTGAAGCTCATCGTCCAATTCATTATTGTACCTCTCTCCATTCGAAGGTGTACACGAATGAGATTTGTGGCTAGCAGTTGATTATGCATCACCGCAATAAGCATGAAAATACCAAAAGAGTACCAAGCTCACCAGCAACACGACCAGTGGCAAAACGATTCAATCTCACCATCATCATGAGATACCTGTTTTCTCTGTTAACGGTTAGTTAAGGATAATCACTTTAGCTTGTCATGCTTCACTAAATATACTAATCACGAAGGCACTGGTACCTTATCGACAGTTAATACATTGGTTAATCAACATTTACCGATTTCTACACTCTATAACACAAACAGCTAGCCGAAAAGATGATTGAGTTTGAGGTCGCCCATGCCACTGGACAGAGGGGCTAAAAGTGCACTGAAACGCGGACATGCTTTTACCAAACCAAGTGTCGATTGTGTAGGCGTTGTTGGGTGTGACAGTATGCGGGAGAGTTATTTTAGGCATGCCTGATGGGTTGATCATGTCGGTCTAACCGAAAGCTTGAGAGCAATTTCTAAGATTGCTTAGTGGTAGTCCTCAACAAGTCTCTTGGATGTTTGCGGGGTTTTTGTGTGTGTGTAATACAGAAAAGTGGGAGATCGTACGCATTCGAGAATGAAAAAATACGTCGAACATAAGGGTTTCGAAATTTAAAGCACCTAATCCCTTTAGACAATCATAGAAAGGAAATTAGTAGATATACACTACAGAATAAATTCAGTCAGTATACCCTCCCAACAGTTACATATGTGGGACTGGCTTGAAATCAAAACGACAGTTATCTATTGAAACGAGGATGACCTGAATCCAAACCTATAATGATCAGAGAGTGGTAGTCCATTGCTGTTGGGTGCATAGTGTCAGTTGATCAGTACGGGTTTACGATAGCTTGGAATGCGCGGAGTTACGGGTACGAATCGAGAAATTAGCAGATGGTTTAATAACCTGTTGTGATAAATGTTTTGCATCAGAATTGATGATGTTTCGTACTCACTGTGTCACACTTATTAGCTGGGGTATCAGCATACCTCCTAGCCACTTATACATATGTTACCTAGACCGATTTCAAACATTGTTTCTGTCCTATGAATACACTTTTTTTCCCAAACAACAGGGGACTTCGCTATGATCGGGAACAAAGGCAACCGGTGTTATAAATTAAAAACATTTGACAAACACTTTGATAGCCGTGGGTTTTCACTATGAGTACCATCCCGGATTTGTCAACTGATGACTTCAGTTCATGCTAGTCACATGTTTAAAGTATGTGAAATCAAGTTAGATTACAATCAACACAAGGGATTTTATGACATGTAATAGAGGTTGTCAGACCTATGGAATACAATTCTTTATGCAATTAGCCAAAAAGTTGATATGAATGCAAAAGCTATGATCAAATGTGAATGATGTCCCCTCTGTGTAATTTCAAATACTACTGTTATTTGTTCAGTAGAATACAACTGTCTGAACATAGGTGAGGAATATGCAAACAACTGAGCAACTGAAGGAAACGGTGAGCTTAATATGGTAAAATAAAATGACCACACACTAATAGAGAGTCGGGCATTCAACCCAGTTACCTAAAGTACTTCAACAATATGGATGAGTCATCTAATGCCTCAGGATGTACACTATCACCACATGAGCTACACTACACATTGTGCTTAAACAGAAAAGTAGACAACCAATAATAAGGTGTGACTCAACTCTGAATACGTACAGACCTACAATCGTTAGCTTTGAGCGCCGTACCCGTGAGTATTTCCGGCTCGAGCTAACGTTGATCCTGACAATAGTCCATAAAGTCGCAAACTGAGAGATGAGCAGAAATGTGCATAATAAGTAAACAAATAAGAAAAAAGAGGAATGGAAAAGAATGATGAAAAAGGAGAACCAACAAGCTCGCTGCCAATGACTGCGGTACACTTCTATGCCCAACAGAGTTTCTAATCGCCGATGTGGATGATCACATACTTTTTAATCTGGTAGACGGCAGCCGCTAAATTTCTTCGGACCTCTCTCATCTGACTGCTCCACAATGACTCATCTAATATGACTATACGTAAAAAGACCAAAACCCTGGTTAGCGTAGTACTCCGCCAATCAACGCAACGTACAAGCCCAACCGCCACGGCAATTCAGCAGAGGAGGATATGCCCACGTGTGATGATAAAGTGACAAGATTTGATCTTAAACAAGACGACAGTTGATGGATAAGAATTAAACAAAGGTCTATGTAACATTTAACCTGTTAACAGCTCAGAATTTTACCGGTTGAATTAGGCAATGGGATCTTCGAAGCAGTCATGCTCCCACAATGCGGAGGTGAGGAAGACAATTTGAAGCATCCATTCTGTTTGGTTTGAGTAGACTCGCTGGAATTCACCCCGTGCGGACTCGGAGTGACCCCACGACTTTCCGACCCGTTTGTTATGGAATTCGCGCTCAACGGTGGAGGACTGTCATTTAACGATTCTTTGCGATCCGGTTCAATGCTATCCGGACTCCGTACGAGAGTATGCTCTGCACGGCTAGTCGCGTTCGACAAACATCCTGTCTTGATGGTTTTCGCCGAGGATGTGGAAGTCGAACCTTTGCCACGAACCTTGACGACAGAACATAGTGGTCAAAAACACGATATAAGGCAACTTGGAAGAAACGGATGAAAACACTCAGTAAACGGAAGGCAAGAGCTCTTCGTTACCGATCTAGAAAATCAAACTCAATAACCAGTCTGAACCACCGATCGTTAAAACATACAGTATGTTGAAAACAAACGATTGACTAAGCAGTGTGTTTGTGACTGTGACATCTTCAAAACTGTAAGAACTATCAAATCATTGGTGAATAATAGGAGATTTTGGATTTCTATGAACTGAACATCATTCGCAGCCGCCACACTCCCATAGACTTTTCAGTCAGCCCCTTTCAAAAAAGGTTCCATACTAGACTATATTTCTGTAATTTGAACTTGAAGGGAAGTCCTAATCATGGGGTAATCGACTGGAGTTAACAGGACACTTACTGTTCCTCCTCTCGAGTCCATTCGATAATCTGAGTATCATTCACAAGCGAGTGTGGCTGAATGTTTGCATATGATTCAGTTGTGCCTGATTTGGATATCAGTAGAGCAGTGATCAACACGGTTGCTTCATGAAAACGTGACCGCAGTTTTAGTCCCGGCCATGAGAAGAATATGCACTACTGACGAGCTCTAACAAGAACGAAACTCGAGTTCTGGTGCTTCTTTTCGAAAGAGGCTGACCGGAAAGTACATAGGAATGCGACAGCTGCGATCGACCGGTGATATTCGATTTATAATTACTACATCAATAAAAGCACCAGATGTGATGATTGCCAAGTAACCTGAGCCAACGCAAGGGAGATGCTAGTGGCCATGAACAGGCAGATAGCGTTGAAAAGTAGTGACAACTTCATAAATGACTTTCTGAGGTTCGACTACGGACAACGTGTTGCTGTATCTCAGTTTCACCTGCCACAAATCAGAGAGAGAGAAAACCGGCAGCTCAGGATGACAAAACGTAGATACGAATCTGAGTAACTACAAACTATATATTAATGGTTATCAGAAGTGTCGCTCAGCTTGATTAAACCACAAACGTAAATACAAAGCCATGAGAGACGAACTACACCGTTTAAAGCCTGGCAACTAATTAAGAAGAGCGATCGTTGGACCTCCACCAGAAAAAACAGTATCTTCTTACCCAAAGCCCAAGCAACTAGCCGACAAATTTAGGGCATATTGAGAAGTTACAACCTAGCCATCATCACATTTCTTTTAGGCCCTCACATTCCTTGAGATGTTGGCGGCACGACACTATGAAAATCCATTCCAGCTTTTAGAATATCTCGCGTCAATCGTGATTAAATTATCTGCAAAATCCGCTCTGAAAGGAAGACGATCGGCACAAACGCTTGCAAACTGGGTAGAATCCCAAAGGTGATGTAGCTGAGCCGCAAAAAGCTCTCACAAATCAACGCACCGAAAACCTGACAGTTCAAACTTAGAAGGTAGTGTCAATGTCAATCAGGCGTTCGGTGGAGAAATCGAATACTTGGAATGAATGCGCAGAAATTCTCTGAATGATGGTGGTAGCAACAACAGTCTGTGTACGCGAAGTTCGGAACGAGCACAAATCAACCTGTTGCCATGGCATGTATGCACTGTAGCGATGATCAGGCACAGATAAACAGTCTGTGAAACGGGACACACACGTACACACATACATACCTTTTCTGTCCGATCACGAGTGTGTTTTTCATTCCACACACAGTCCTTTCAAAGGGGAGAGGGAAATCGTAGGAGGAAAAAGGAACAGAAAGGAAAAAAACAAGAATAAGAAATTCCACATAAAAGTTCCGTTTGAATGGAATCATTGTCTAAACCTTGAGACAAACGGCCGAGAAAAGTGTGCGGTTAATGATCAGACACACATACAGACAAGATTAGCTGTAGTGCACACACAGTGGGTCAGATACGATCTCTGTGTTCATGAACACAGAATCGCACGACCGGAACAATCAAACGTACCAGGCCATTTTCGTCAGTGGCAAGTGCGGAGTTGCCCGGATCGTCAGCCGGTGCGACCGCGGACTGAATGAAGACAAAAATGGGGGGGAACGTGAGCCGAAGGAGGACTCTGGGATACAACACAGTCCCTATAACAGCGCTAACATGTCAGATATATGCGCAGTAAAAGCACACACACACACACACACAGTGTTATCGATGCTCAGTGTCGCTTAGCTGTAAGACCATAGGCTTGAGTGAAAAGATTTTTTTATAGTGTTGCAAAGCCCTAATTCAAGATCGACTAGGGAACGACGGATATTACGAATTGCACGTGAATAGGTTAGTTCATTGATAGCGCAAGCGTTCATTTCAACCAAGAGAACGAGAAATTGACAAAGTAACGTCAACGGTCGTCTCGTTAAGATAGAGTACGACAACCTATGGCCCACAGCCGCAATATAAAATAGCATCGACGCTCCACTGTGTTTGTATGTGCCATCAACTCTTCTCAAAAATGCAACATATAGGAGGTAAATTGCAAACCCGGTTGACTGATGCGCAGTTAGATGACGTTCTGTGTCTAGTCTCACCCAGTTTGTCATCGTCTCTCATCGTAACACTGAGTCTCAAACTAATCTGCAGTCAGTAGCTTCAATAATTGGATGTCATTTCAATGGGCAGTTTTTTTGTAAGTTCTGGCTGTAGACCAATGTATTCATGACTGGACGATGTCTTCCTCTGGGAGACAATGTGCGGACACGAGAAAGTGTACAGGAAAGGAACGTTTTTGATAGTGGGAATCTGTGACTTCTTCTAGATGACATTCAGTCTGTCAAGCTGATGTGGTTGCCCTGTGATCAGTTGCTGCATGGACATTTGAAGAGATTAGTTTTGAGCAGGGTTGTGGTGAATAATGTAGTTAACTGTCACCGGTGCGATTACAGTGTTCATGTGATGTATGTGACTTGCGAAAGCGATGAAATCATGCCTATACAACTAAGGGAGCGATAGGTTGACAAAGTTTGAGAACAACCGCTATAGATTAATGCAGCAGGCCGTCCACTCATTCCCATCGAATTCCGTCCTTGTGTTCAAAGAAGACACCAAATAACATAGCAACGAGACAAAAGGACAACTCGGAATTTACCTAGATAAAAGTGGACAGACATATGGAGCAGCTTTTCAATTTCGAAGCAAAATGACGTCAAGTGGATTCTAGCCTAGCAAACACTTTCCGAACTGTCGAGTTTGATATAGAATAATCAAAACTGAGCTATACAACGTAGCGAAGTCTGACACGGTAAGCTCAGCGACGAGTCGGACTATATGGGAGTGCACAGGAGAAAACGACGTTGGCCTCGGCCACACAGACAGACAACTTATTCTTTGAGTAACCAAGCGAAAATATGAAGAGAATTTCGATTAGACAAGACAGATAATGCGATGAAGAAATCCACTGTCCAAGCAATCAGCAGGGATGTGCTGAACGATGGTATCCGTGTGAAGTGAGTAGGAATGATCCAACAGGCAATCGATTTGATATGAACACATCAGAAACAGACTCACACGTTCTGTACGACGACGTTTTTCATCTGGTTGTACGGTTAACAGTTCGTTAGGTCCAGGTGAGTATGAACTCGTGCGTTGCCGTGAGTATGGGTTTGAGACGGGTGTGGAGCTTTTAGGAGGCGGAGCAGGCGAATGAGTTGCGTTTGGGAAATAAGGTGAACCAAATGGGGTCAGTATGTTGGCATTGGTAGATGGTGGTGGTGGCGGTGGTAACAGATTAGTTGCGTTCGGAGTCATTGCGGGTCCCAGTAAACCTTGCGGATGCAAGTTCGACATCGGCGGTCCACCCCCCGTTGAATCTAAATTGATCCCAGCGGCAGCTGCTGCGGCCGCTGATTGTGCAGCTGCAAAACTGGCCATGGTGGCCATTAGGCTGTGCGCGTCCATCGGAGCTCCAGACGGGCCCAACAACCCTGGTGGTAGCCCGAATGCACCTGATGAGCTGGCAGCAGCGGCCGCCATGGCTGCAGCCATAGCAGCAGCAGCCGCTGCTCGCTATATGGAAACAGACAAAAAACAGTGGTATCTCACGTTTAGCTAACACGAAATCATGAAGAATGACAAAACGAGTTTCGAAGCCTATCCAGTTACCGTACATACATGGTTTGAACGCTCACCAAGGAAAACATAACACGAGCAAATCATTAATATTTGCATTACAAAACATAAGCAATCGCAAAACAAGTAGGTGTATCTCCGCTCTAAACGTGCATAACCACTACAGATCATAACAGATATCACCAACCATCTCAAACATGGGTCCATTTGTACATAGAGTAGATAGCATTAAAACGTTTAAAACACTGGGTTCCATTGATTCAGTCCACGGACAACGATAAAAGACATATCGCGAGATGTTAACATTTCGTTTACTCTCTTCAGTCACGAACGTAAAACATTAGAATATATAGGACATGGGGATAGCAACAACAATAGAAACAATCAACGATTGGGTTTACATGAAACAATGGACTGTCATCAGCTTCAGCGTTAAAAAGCTAGAATACAACTGCGATGTTCTGCTCGGAAAACGTTCACACAGTTTAAGAGATGAAACACAACAGACTAGTAATGAATACCAGACAGTACAAATAATAAGTGAACAGAAACATATCAAGTAACGCCATATGAGGGACGTTAGTCGCTGTGTCGTGTGTGCGAAAATCTTCTTGTAACTGTATGAGCCTCCGCAACTAGCGTTTGGAGGCTCATACAGTGAACGCAAATAGCAAGAGCCGGCTGGCCACATTGATACCAGACTCCCACCACCATGCGCCGACTACACCCTTACACCGTGCCACACGGAGTGGTCATGGTTCGATCACCACCACCACCCAAGCGAACTAGCAATTGCCTCCAGGCCGGAATAGCACGGGTGTTCGGTACTACTGCCACCCCATACAGGAGACAGACGATCACACACGCGCACACGTTCTGACGTACGGACGCGCACATGGCGTGTCACACAACTATCATCAACACTACAACCTCCTCCCCCCAAAGCCCGGACAACCATCCGACAACACAAAGGTGTGGTTGTGTGTATGTAAACATGGTAAACGTGAACTGGAGTTTGGTATACTGGGTTGGGGTGACTAAAGGCAAGCACTGGAGACAGGATGATGATGGCCTATAGGGTGGTGGTGACGTTAGCGAGAGGTTGGTTGGTTGAACGGCTGCCGTAGGCTGCTGATGTTGCTTTGTGCCACACCCAGCGCTAGCCAGTTTCGATTTAGAGACATGCCCAGACCGATGTATGCCATGAATGCACGGCGATACGAGGTCATGGCAGACGTGCGTGCTAAATCAATCCGGACGGCAACATGTAAAATAAACCAAAGGACCTTTGTACAGATGACCATCTAATGAGACTGCAAGTCAGGTCGGAACTGTTTCAGGTGCGATCGCAGAGAAACATGGTAAAAGTCCGGTAAATTGTGGTGTTTATTAGCAAATCGATCAAACTAGCGGAAGTTTAACAAATGTGCGGGGAGCAGACGCAGAAATCGCGATACCTCAAACTTTGGGCCAACAACACAACACCGTAATAAACTGGGCAGCAGCGGACCTGTATAAAATGATCGGTACGCGCAATCACGACAAATCGTCGGGACGCCTGCTAAGTCCACTCAGCAAGTCATTATCACTTCATGTTTTTCGAACTGGGACATTTGATCAGCTGATACGATAAAAAAAAATGTAGCCGGTAAAATGAATTCGATGTAACAAATACTGTGACGAGTTGAAACCGGTGTTACAGTTAGCTAGTCTGGTTAATGTGCCCTAATAATTAAGCAACGACACCGATTAGTGAGTTATTCAAATTTGATGTTCAACTCACATTCACGAATTACCGAATGGTTTTCGAGATTAGCGCAAGATGCAACGGTAAAAAGAGATGAAGCTCTCTAAATCACTTTCTACACAATGTCATCATCATCATCATCATAGACAGCAATACATCAGTGGTTCACACTGATGCTTGACTGCCACACAACCACGAAGAACAAAAGAAAAAAAACTTATATAGGAAGAAAGAAGAAAACAGAGGAGGGGAAGTGGACCTAACTACTAAAAATAGCTACGTCTATATTCAAACATACAACATCAAGGCGCCTACACCTTGCAAACAAACAAGCTGTTAGGCTCTCATGACCTCAGGAAACAGTTTAATATACCTACCTACGAGGAATGCTTGACGATGTGAGGTGTGTGGATGTGTATGTATGTGTGCGAACAAGATTGAATGAGTGGTTCAATGAACCAACAGTGAATGTGTGCGCAGTGAACGACGCAATACATAGCTACAATTTGAATTACTTAAATGGATAACAAAGTGCATACCTTACACGTCTTCCACTATGGATTACACGAGAAGTTAGACAGTAACATGTATGCTAAATTAAAATGATATTGTATGACAAGAAACGCGAAATGAGTCAAGTGCCTAGTAGGGTCCATAGGTTGTTTGTTGCAGCGAAACGACTGTGATGAAGGCTATTTGTGGCCCCTCAGTCTTCGATATAGGGACGTCTCACTGTACGTCAACACAATGTAAGCTGGCCTATGTGGACCGACTATCAACATTACACAACAGTAGTGAACAAGAACTGTTTAGTGTCCGCCTTGTAGATGGCACAGACGACAAAAGGCAGTACGTATTGTAGAACGTTTAAACAATGTAGACAATAACCGATTCATACGAAATGAACATCACTTACAATCAACCGCATCTGTCGCATTCCTATAGACTTCCACAATCAGCCCCTTTCGAAAAGAAAAAAACTTCTTTTCAACGTGTATGACCCTCTAATGCTACTACTCATGGATAGCCAATTCAGGTTGTGAGATTCCCATCCAACAGGCGAATCTACCCACTTTACTCAACTAAACAGTCATGTAACTGGGATTTTGTGATTCACTTCGAAGTTTAACAAATAAACGTTAGTATTGATGAGTTAGGCAAGGTGTGGTAAACGCTTAACTGATATGCACGGAACTCGTGACTCCAAACACGCGAAGACTGTGGTGATTAATTATTTGACTAACTGATATGTGAAGATCCTCGAAATACACACCCGCGAATTGTCATATTGCTCAAATAAGCATCCCATTTGTTGCGGGGCTAATTGATGTGGACAACGATAGCCAAAACACCGTAAGTGGTGTTGTGGTTAACAGATTGTGAAAGGATGTAACATTTACATTCATGCCAATCCTAATAATACAGTTTATACATATCCGAGAAATTAATTTTCAGGTTTACAATGTGTCTCATTGGACTGACAGTTACGAGAAATGTGGCCCCATTGCAAACTAAAACATTGGAATGGAATATTAGAGTGCTAGAATGTCATGGTATGACCGTTTCCGAGTAACGCAATAAGTTGTGGCGTATATGCTCAATAGTAGTGTTCTGAGGATCTGACCATATAGGGAAAAACATATTAATCGAGTATAGACCGAACTAAAATGCTCTTCCGTTAATACATGTAATGTACACATTCTAAGACGACAATGTTTGGACCGATTGAACGTACTTATACAAAAAAGCAGAGTAGCGAACAAGCTCGATTTCGGCGATTCATTATGAGGCTGAATTTGCACCACAATTTCACAATGAAACTATTAATGCAGTAAAACATTGAGTTGGTGGATTATTGAATTTCGTCAAATTAGTATAAAGACATTTGCACCACCAAACTAAGCATCCATCAGGTTTCAAGTTGGGTTTTGCACCTATGTCTAAAAGTGACTGTTACCACGGTCTCGTCTCATATAGATTGCTTCAACCGATTCTGTGAAACCGGTCATTTTGTACCCATGGCCAGCGTGTATCAACAGTGGAGTAACGATGTCATTCAGCACACCTCTGATAAATCCTAATCATTTTGTGAATGTGACTGAGACGATTTGTTCAATCTACTGATTGACACTGCTAATACACAAAAGCGTGAGTGTTTGTGTAAGTTCCGGTGTAGTACAAGTACAACTAAACTGGGGCAGTAATATACCTTTCTTAAAATGTGTGCACAGCACAGTGAATTTGTTGACGTAGCAACACCAAAATCAGAAACGATGGTTTCAAATCCATTTCACGTGCTGGTAGCGTTTATTAAACCACTCACATCCACAAAATGCGACGGTAACGCGCGTTTTCCCGAACGGTTATATCGGTTGCATCGGGGAGACAAATCCGGAGGCTCATACAGTCGCCAAACCGGTGTCGTGACTGGAGGTTCATACAGTATGGTATGCCACATAGGTCACGCAAACAAACCCGGCGGCCAACGTCGTGCAGTCACACCACCACAACAATGTCGAGAGGGCGGCGGAAGAGAGGAGAGTAGTGACACTGGCTATATATGCGCGAAGGTGGAGATGGCAGTACAGGCCGGATGAACAGGTCCGACGCTGACAGTGGTGGCGGTGGGGTGGGGGTGACAGATGCACCGCGTTAGGGACGACGTGGACGGCCAAGCTAACACTGGCCCCGTGACTTGGTGCCACACCACCACCAACAGCCAGGATGGCCGAGTGCCAGACCCATAAGAGCTTGGACAGATTGGTTTTAAAACGACAAAAGTCGAGCGATCGAAGAAAGGACAAACACGGAAAGATGCGGGGCGCGAGGACAGGATGGTGTGTGAACCGGTAGCGGCATTGCCGGATTCGGAAAATTCGGTCGCATATAGGTAGTGAATACGATGGGGCGGATGAATGACATTGGAAAAACGCAGCTGCCACCGACGTGAAGCAAAGTGAACCAACGAGCAAAGGAATTTAACATTACTTTAGCAAAGTTTAGAAGCAGGATATGAGGGGAAGTTGCGCACCGAAGGACAAGCTGATAGAATGTAATGCAGTAGCAACGGCGGATGTATGAGAACACGACGGTTATGCAATTTTGCAAGCAAATCATATTAACAATACACATCTATGACGCTATATCACGTGCACGACCCTCCCTCTACCTGCGACCATCTTGTGCGCGCCATAAAACTGATCATTAACTGGAATTATGCAGCCTAAGGACAATTCGTGCGTGCAACCAGGTTATGCTAGAGGTATAAACACAGCAGGAGACAGATAAGGTCATGACAACTACGGACACACACACACACACAGGGGTTTATCACCAATTGTTCAGTGCCGCACGGGGCTGAGCAACCAGCGCAAATGAAGTGTTAACAAAGACCATTTTCGAACGCACAAACGGGCTGATGTGCTTGACTGATAACGCCTCAGTAAATTGGAGGATGTGTCTCGGTCTGGAGTGGAACAGGACATGTTAGCGACGTCCTCAACGTAGCCTGTCCTGCATGTCGAATGAATGATTGGTCTATCCACGCAGCTGGCGTAGTCAGAATAACCAGCTGGGTTTGCAACCACCTTGGATAGTGCTTGTTGATCTGAATAGCGATCATCGGAAGCATATAAAAAGAAATGTGGGTTAGGCGGATTTCATTTGCTTACCCGGGTCCCCTCTTCTTACGCGATGACACGAACAGTTGCATTGCACACTGCGTTACGCGAACTAATAAGCTGTTTGGCTAACACACTGTCCATAAACGGCATCTCCGAAATGTTTTTTCTTGATAAGCAGTAGTGGAACAAAAAATCAGCACTTTCTTTTAAACAACTAATAGTGTATATTCATCTCATTTTCGAGAACAAGGTGAACATACAAGGTTTTTCTTTGGCATACTAACTCGGTAAAATCGGCAAAAACGCATATACTCACCATTCAATGTTGGCTCCGTCGTTGTTTATGATTTAATGGAATGCTTGGTCATGGAAATCTGGTCTAAATATTTCTTATCCATAGTTAGACGGGCGAATGTGCCGAGTTGTGTGTTGCATCCAGCGTAAGCCGTAACTCATCTGTGTCTTTTAGAAAGCGAAACACATTCTATGGAACTGACGATTTTCTTTTCAGAAAGAAAATCCATACAAATAAAACCAGACGAATTGTTCACAGAAGCTACATCAATGCGGCGCGATAACTGCAGTCCCCAAAGTGGAACTCGCATTTTGTTTATAACAGTTAACATCTTATAAATGCTTAGTATCAACAGATAGGTGTAAACAGTGCTCGTCTAACGGAATGTACCATTCGGTGATGAGGGATTGATGATAATTGTCCATTAACTGTGATGAATCTACCTGTCTCCAGTTGTGTCTACGTTTCCATCATAACCCGCTAACACGTGCGTGTGTTCAGATTGTAAGAAACGTTGATTCGGAAAACAATGCATGATCAGGCTTTTTTAAAACCGGAAGATACCAGAAGATTTGCACGTTTTGTAATCTGGACTTCCGATTAATGTGTTGAAAAATATACAATTAGGTTTTAAGCATAACGTCATTTTGACACGACATTATCCGGCTACGTTTGCCCATAATTATCATTAATTAAAGTTTACGATCAGATAAATCTCACATGCATTTATCTTCAGATCTTTGTCGAACACAAGGTCATTCGTAATTGTGTCTGAGTACATTGTTGTTACAGGTACAAAACGAAAGAAAGTAGTCAAATGTCATTGATACCAAGAGGCACATCGCCAATTCGCACATTGAAACGGCAATAGGCTATCAGGTCAGCATGCAAGTAACGAATACAATTAAAAAAAGCACTTTAATTAGGAAGCAAGTCTAACCGTTTACATGTAGTACACCCTGTATTTAATAGCGTGTTTGGTTTTTGAGGTGCGGTTAAAACAAATAACTGTATACACATACATCAAACACAATTTGTAAACATTTACATCGTATAAGAGAACACAATTCAGATGTAACTTGATAGAAACCGTTACGCCCTATCATCTCAAGTCTCTGCGAAATAGGACATACAACAAAATTGATTATACATAACAGTCGACCCAAAAAAGAATCACCTTCGTCCCGTGGAACTTTCATGAAAAATTATGATTACCAGAGAGATTACGGTTCAGGTTCTCAGCTGGTTCGAATCACTTCTAGAGAAACCATAGTATTCATCAACGTAACTTCGTCCCTGAAAGTCCGGAGTCGAATATGCGTGAAACAGCTATCTGTAACCAGCCATCATCACCATTGTTGGGAAAAGGCACTTTTTCCCAAAAATTCGCCATATTTGCCGAGAAAAATGGATTTTCCATTTTTGGAGAATTTGAACGCCCGCCAGAATTCTCGAACGTCCGAGAAGCTACGCTCACCTCTGATTGGTCCGTTGGGTGGCCTAGGCGCAAGGTCACCCGAAACCTATAAATACAGACGTTGTAAATCGGTATTTTGCCTTCGGGCTGAGCAGCAAATAAAGCTCGTTTGAAGGCCGTCTTTTTCTTACTTGTTGGGGATCTAAGTTGCGAGAGTTGGGTTCCGATATTTGTGCTCTGGTTTTCGTGCAGTTTGGCAATATCGTTGCGTTCGTTCGTGATAGAGATACTGCTCGTGGTCTTTGTGTTTGTTCTTGTCTTTCTCTATCAGGGGGTCGTAACAATCATCATCATCATAACAGCCATGAGCCTGACCAAAAGGTACTGTGGCTCGGGCTGCCGCTCACCTCAACCAGCCAGGGAATATTAAAACTAATTCGTCCGTTTGACATGAACAGCTGTCACTTCTGACACACTGTTACACCTCAAACCGAAGACTGTGGACATCACTTCGTTTTCATCCTATTGGATTTTCTGTAACACACAGGTACGCGGTGTTTTGATCTCGTTTTACTTGCCAGTCATGTACATATACGATTGGACCCATTGTATGCCGCTTGGTAGTCTGCTGTAACCATAAAACTGATATCTGGATTGGTCATTCATACGTACAGAAGATGACACACGAAACGGAAAAACTATGGACAAAACGCTGAAACATCCGGGAGTGCAGGACAATTTATCAAGGGCAGTGCATGGTCTACGGCATAAGTAAGTGTACGAGCGGATACTGCAGATATATGCGCGAGAAGACGAGGATCCTCTTATGGACCACCCTGTTATTCAATGAAGTACGCGGGGAAACTGCGTTTATTTGCAGTCAACAATAATGTAGATTTTTTTGAGCGTCATACAGGATTCAGTATCGACTGCATGATATTCAGAGGAAGGGAGATGCTATGCACAGACAATCACATAATTTTTTCTTTCACACACTAAACATGTACCCTAGTCAGTCTTACGTACAGCTGATGCATGGGCTGGGTTGTTATTCCCGAAGATATCACTTCTGGTAAGCCAAGTTGATGGATTCTTCTGATGGGAATCATCGTATATACCTCACCGTGTAATAACTGAACTGGTAACTAGAACGTCGCCTAACGATATGAATAGATTATGCTGAACCAAACATCCAATCAGGTAACTCAACTCCTAAATGTTCGCTATTTAGTTTCCCAGGGACGAAATAGACGTACCAACCAATCCTAATGACGAAGTCTGGATTCAAAGACCGATAGTTAAGTAGTAGCCCAATGAGAACCGAACGAAGACGTTTATAAGACTAATCAACAGAATCAGTCGATTGATCCATGAAGGTGACAAACGCGCTGTTATAACCTAGGACAGACAATCAGGAGGATTAGAACGGCCAAGCTGTATAACTCAAATAATGTCATCCTCACTGACAAAAATTCATTGCCAGTGATTCGTACTTTGGCTTAACTACTACAATACAGGAAAAACTGCGAAATAAACCAACACAACAATAGGAAAACTGATTCGGTAAGCATTAAAACAAGGCAATCACCTGCTTCTCGTCGAGGTTTTTGTCGCTCATAATTGCAGACAGTGTGGCAGGGGACATCATTGGTGGAAATGGAGGCAGCCCACCCGTCATATCCGACGGTAAGCCAACCGCCAAACGAGATCCTGAGGGTGAAGCAAATGAGGATGAAGTGGGTGAGAACGCGTTCTGTCCGGCAGAACCAGGAGTCGCATGATAAGGACCAGAAAGTAGGGCTGAAGAGGGAGTTGTGGTGGTGGACGATATTGGGTTGGACATTGGCGCACCGGTACATAGGTTAGCATTTGATCCGGGAAATGGTGAAGTGGTCATATTGTTTAAATGCGCAGGCAACTGAGATGGGTAGGCGGGGTTACCGTTGTTAAGTAGACTGGTAGACATTTGATTCAGTGCCTGACCAGAACCGCTAGGTGGGGGGAATCCAGCAGCAATGGCCATCGCCGCAGCCACAGCAGGATGGGATTGTGCTAGGCCGGATAGAAATGCAGGTGATCCACTCGGAAGAGAATTTTGTGGGTTGGTGGCACATCCAAGTCCACTATTAGTTGGAGTGGTAGTTGACGATGGGACCATCAGCTGTGGTAAGAACGGGTTTGACGGCATGACCAGATTGCCAGGATTATGGTTGGTTAATGTTGGAAGGCCACCGGATAAGCTATTTATGGTATTGGATTGTGCGGCAGAAATAGGCCCAGAATGACAGCTCAAAGAAGACATGGGCTGACTTGTGGAGATTTTGGAGCAGGACATTGAAAAAGGATTGGCACCATCAGCCAAATTTCCAAGATTCGATGTGCTGAAATTAGATGGGAAGTTTCCAGGTAAGCCGGCTGATCCGGCGGCCATTAATAGTTGTTGCTGTTGTTGCATAGTCTGAAAATTGGCAAAAGGTGAGCATGAATAGGTTGGTGAATACAATTTGTGAGACCAAAGTTCACGTCACCAAGACGATGAGAGAACATACACCGTGAGATGCAAGTAGTTCCGTTCATAGGTTGACAACATAAAACCTTCGATAACATATGTATAGCGCTCGGAGATGAGACAATGAATGAATGAACGTCATACAGGTATATTCAAGAATACACTAAACTGTTTCAGTTCCATAGCAACGAGATTGACTGCGTCAGCACAGTCTGACAGATGACAGCCGATTTGTGGTCAAAACTCAACTACAAACAACTTCGAAGAAGGTCCTCATAAATCTTCCTTACAAAGAGTACCACAAAACAAACAGCGTGGGCCGGACGTTTAAATCTGTTATAAACTGTGCCTGTTGTGCGGAGGTTATTACTTTCCGCCCGCTTGATAGCTTTCGTTTGGAAAACTCTAGTTCTTGTGTCATCAACCAGTTAGCCTGCTGCAGTTGTGAGCCATCCGTTAGCAGAACCGACAGAAGCCTGCAACAGAGTGGTGCATAGAGTAGATAACGAAGCAACGTGGTTATTTGAACCTCGGAGCAGAAAAAAAACGTCCATCTTCGGTGACCATCATTCTTAGCTTTGAGCCCCAACCTTAGGTACTACGATTCAGGCTGCCAGTGATCCACAGGGTAGTAAATTAATAAATAAGTACGAGCGTAAGGAGCGGAAAATTCAGTGGAGCATCATGAAAAGGAAGTGTCAACATCGTTGTGACCACAACCTCGCCACTGAACGCGCCACATTCCCATGTCAATGTTTTCAATCAGCAGTGTGGATGGTTGCAAGCCTCTTCAACGAGGTAGACAGCACCTACGAACCATGCTCAGCGAGACGAACAAGGCTTTCAGAGTCCAAGAATACATAATCGCTTGAGAGTCTTGCGTTTCTCCCAAATATCGGCAGCCAAAATGAACAATGTACAGAGCGGCAGGCTCAAAATCCACTTCGTTTTCCGATGGAAAATTTTCAGGAACGTGATAACTAACTTCATAACCTCCATTCATCCACAACTAAGTGACCTGGCTCAGGCCAGTTGAACTGTTTCTCGAAGTGCTCAGCCCATTTGTCGAGTTGCCACGACAGGTAAATTCGTGAGCCATCCCTTTCACACAGTCTCATTATCACTTCGTCCACTGACAGTGCAACCACGAATCAGGGAAAACAGCACCCGTCTATTCCCTGATAAAAGTGGCCTCTCCAGTCCTTTAGTTTGCTCGGACAATTAAAACGCACGGTCGCGAAACACTTAATCGTAATAGATCATGTGATTGATTCCACCATTCTGTTCACAATGCAACTGCATAACTGTAAACTCAAGCGGTTGACGCTCACAGAAGCGATGTTAATCAAGTGTCATGTATAGGAGTTTTGTTGATAAAACGCGCTGACGCAGATACATGCAATGTATTACGACTAGAGTTGCGGCAACACGAAATTATTTGTTATAGCCGCCCACCTTCGTATAACGAACAACTTGTGAAATTTACTAAATACCTAACTCATTTCGCGAGTTCCCGTAGCCAAGTGTGCGGTACACAGAGAGGGCTTGTGAGAGGATGGTACTTCACTACGACGATAGGTTCAACGCGTATAGACTTAAACATGTGTAACAATTAAATCAACCAATTTGGTCTTGTGAAGCACGCGAATGTTCAGTTCCTGGTCCACTTTTTCAGAGCTGTAAGATGAGTCGACATTACTCTTCAACTACCGTACTAAGCCCGGTCACTAGCAGGAATGCTTCTTGTTCATTATTGTCATCAGACGTGTATACATCGGTAACAAAGTCAAAAAGATTAGCAATGTCCATACCCTCCAAGGTTATTCAGGAAACAGCGTTAGAATGGATATCCAAATACGCTGATACCATCCTGATTGGTAACTTTGTCAAAGCTTTGTGCTAGTGTTGTGACCGCAAAGACGCTTGGCCTGCAAATTCGTTTATTGCACGAACTCCCGTACAGGTCATGTTAAACATGGGACCACAAACGTGTACACTCATTTGCACGGCTGACGTGCATTCACATACATTGGGTGGCAGTACGTTGTCATTCGCCCTGGTGGCACTTCTCCCATAGCGCGTACACACTATTCCAATATCTCTTCCGGTCCGTCGTCTTTCTGGCGTTAAGGCCTGTCTTTTTGTTCCCGAATGTCGCTTGTGAGTAGTATATTACTCACAACGAAACTGCCTGTTATACAACACTAGGACACTGATTATAGTTCACATTTCGTTTTCGTCTCAGACTAACACCTCCATTATATCCGCATTATGAAAGCCGATCGACTGTTGGTAAAGAACAGATATCTTCTCATGCTTTGAAGGAAGGTTGAACACAGCCGACTCAGGCATCCGACATTCGTCGAGTCCCTTCCCAACTCCAATCCCTTTAGACTACCCATCGCAGTATGTGCCGGGAGGCGTATTGGTATCACAATAGTGCTCACCAAATCGAATGTAGATAAACACTGTCCACTCAGCGGCTAAACATTATCAGCATTTCCAGTGTTGAGCCGTGCCCGTGAATATTAGGCTCAGTCTGCTGATAATCCTGACAGTCGTCCGTGAAACAATAATACAGGTACAGATAATAATGAGGCTTCAAGAAAAGAAAAAGTCGACAGTCATGTGGATACAGGATTGTCACTGACTGCGAACGCTTCTAACGAGCAGTGTAGATGGTCTCGAGAACCTCCACTTAGTAGACGGCACTAACAAACTGTGCTCAGCGGGACGGTGAAAGCTTTCATAACTCACCACTACGTCATCGATTAGTGGTCATATGGTTTCCTCCCATCATCAGCAGCCACACTGGATAATGCATAGTGTGGCAGAAGGAGTACATGAAACAAACATCACTGGCTGTGCACTTTTATTGCATCCGTTATCATTCACGATGTTGTGCATTTCTCAGATACGCGCCGAAGAACTGACGCGTCGTTCACACAGTTAGCCCATGTGATACGAGTTAACTGGCGAAAATACAGATGGTCGAATACCAGAAGACTAGACACAGCTTCCACAAGAAACGGTCGGATACTTGATCCACGGGGGAAAAGTAAGCGCATACATGTATTGTATACTTTGCCACTGAGAAATCACAACTGACGAAGATCAACAACCACACTACGCGTTTTTGCCATCATCGTGGATACAACGTCAGCAATAATACAAGCTGATGCGATGATACTACCAGGATAGACGAAGCGACCGACAAACCCCAGCAGCATGCCTGCAACGGTAAATGTAGGGTCAGCGCCAACGCAACCTTGTACCAACACTTCACATCTTGAAAATGCAAAGTGTATGTCATGCAAATCAACAATATCAGTTAATCGGCTTAGCACTGTTCACAAGTTCTCAGCAGAAGAACTAATAATATAATATCGTTGATTGGTTTACGCACACGTCACTGGCTATGTCATCCGTATTATGCAGACAGGAACCAATTTGATGACCTTGTGCAAACTTTCCGAGAATGCTCCCCTCACAAGACTAACAGCAAGATGCTTTTCATTCCGAATAGCACAGGTGAGGGCCAGTATCAGAAACGCGAACAGATCCTCGTTACCGTAAGGGATCGCACCGAGACGACCAAATGCAGAGTGTTTGAAATGGCTGTCCACAAATGCATATTTTACATTCAGAGTGGGTAAAGAACGACCTCAAAAAACCCGGCATAGTTCACTGATGAAGACAGCCCAGACTGCACGTCAGGCAACTGAATCGAAGGCATTCTTTAAGTTCGGAAATATCACAGCCATTGGTTGGTAAGAGTGCTAAAGCAAGAATGTTTATCGTGAGACGAAAATACAAGTGCACCTGCGACCATCCCGAAATACGTATGCTCCTCTCTTCTATAGTTCCGTTTCGGAAGCTGCCGCATTATGCGACACGTGGGCACAGTGGATGCGAGGAAGATAGGGCTAATATCTCTAGGGCTGATGACACCTTTTTGAAAGTGGGAAATGACTGCTGAAAAACACCAACCGGATTTCCATACCGGACGGAGGAGTGTGGTCAGCCTGAATAACAATCTCTCACCATCGTCTTTGAGAGAAGCATGAGGACGAAGGTCCGGACATGGTTTTTCATTACATTTCAACAAGTTAAGCTGCAGAACCATTTCAGATTCTGACGGGGGAATGTTAGCGACGTCACAACTGAACATCCAATCTCCGTCATCCATAAATGAACTGTTCATTAGTGTACTTGATCCATCTGGCAAGCCGCCGTGACAAGTTATAAGTTTGAGCCTTTCTTTCACATACAGCCTCACTAACACCATACCGACGATCAATGCAACCATGAATCAAGGAAAACATTACCCGGTTATTAACAAATGATAAAGTTTCTCCCATTGTTCCGGTTCGCCGGAACACGTAAGCCTCACGATCACTGCTCGGAGCCAGTGATTTAAGGATAGCGCTATTAGGTCACTGATGTTTCATTCTGGTCAAAGCTACAGCAAACTACTGAATTATACTGTTTTGATCGTACCTGGCAACACATCGACGTCCGTCGTCAACCGTCGGGTGATCAGAGTGCTCTTTGTGCGTACACTTTCTAACCCTCATCTTCCTTGTTCGGAGAAAAGCAACAATTCAACTAAGAAAAAACCTCTGCTATATGTCCGTAAGGATATGCTTTACTGGGTGAGCACTCACAGGCGATAAACAGTGCAACATACAACCCTATGATTGTAACTACTATTCGTCAGATTTTTCCTTTCGGACCTGCCCAACAAGGTTACACCTGAAAGGGTCAAAGTCGCAGTCAGCATAGTCCTCCAGATTGATAAAGTGTACGAACCTGATCGCTAAATCAAAGCACCAGAAAAAGTCAAGAGAGTACAGATACTTTACCAATGAAGTTCAATTTTTATCCCACGATGACTCTACATGTAATGCGACTGCGGTGTGCTATGTTTAACTTCAACATTCCTGATGCGATTGACAAGCCTTTCAGTTAAAAACGACATGCACATGAGGTCGAACCCACTTTGGAAAAAAGCAGTCGCGTCAGGAGGAAAGTGAATCGTGTATGGTGTTGGATGGAAAACTGGGCAGGAAAACCGTTTTAGGTGGGCTTGTCGCTCAAGCAATTTCTTCGCATACAGTCTCAATATCACACTTTGTCCACCACCAGTGACCACGAACCAGGGAAAACAGCACCCGTCTAGTTCCTGACAAAAGTGGCCTTTTCATTCCTTTGGTTTGCTCGGACAAGTAAGCCTCACGGTCCTCACACAGACTATTCCCAAGTTTGCGTTTCAGCTCACGGGTCCTCATCGTATTCGGAGTCAAGAGGAATCCGCCGACGTTTGTTCAGAAGCTCGGCTGAATCAGCGGAAATCCACTTCTGCCGTATCTGTGGTGATCCTTTAGTACAGATTTATTTGGCAGAAGGTTCATATAAATGTTAAGATTTATGTCCAGTACTCTTATGGATCCCTGCATTGTTACGTCTCATGTAATTTAACTGACAGTGTTGTTTGATAGTCAAGTGATATACCGTCGTAGCTCAATTTCCAACGGGACATTTATGTTTGCGAAGAGGTGATCTCTTAGTAAATGACAAACACAAATCAAGCACGAGCAATGGCATGGTGTGAATCAAGACGGTTACTCCAGAACGAATAACAATCTTTAATGGAGTGAAGCCACCGCGAGCAGATGGCGATACGATCGATTTGTATCCGTGGTTGAGTGGCGTAGGACGGTTTTCACACAACCCATTGCCGTCACTTGCGTGTTGAAATGCGCAACTCGATGCGTAGAGTCTATGAGATGCGCACAATCGTAATATGGCTGACCGCCATCGCCAGTGCGTCGAGTCCCGAGTTCTAACATGCAACTTAGCGGTTTCTCTTCTGGAGTAGCATGGCTCATGAGTTGTATCGAAGAGGACCGATATTGTTAACCCTGATTCGTGATTGTAGTGGCAGTGGAAAAATGGTAAATGAAACCGTATGTGGAAAAGATGGCTCACGAATTCACAATCTGTTGTGGCATCTCGATAGATGAGCTGAGCACTTCGAGAAATAGTTCAACTGGCTTGAGTCAGGTCACTTAGTGGTGGATAATGGAAATTATGTGGTCAGTTATGACATTACGGAAGATCTTCCATTAGATACGGAAAGTAATTTGGAGTCTATGATATTGAAACGTAATAAAGCTCAAGGCCCGGGTCTGTTACCGCCAACCATTTCAAAAATAACAGTGAGATTGGTGCTTCAGCTGAAAAAACTCCGCCGATACTTATGGGAAGCCGAAGAGGTTCTTCACATCTGGTGCTTATCAGCAGTCGCTTCTATCGTCAAAGGTGCCAGGATATTATGACATCCACAGGGTTATTAACGTTTTCTTCATGACATCCAAGATGCTCACAGTTCTCATATTGCGCTGGTTTCTGAAACACGGAGAAAGCCGAATAAGAGAACTAACATGCCCTCGGTCTGGTCGCAGGTGTCTCGATTATATCCTCGACTTACGACAGATACTAGGGTAACAGTACTTCTTTTCCCAGCCAACGGTCGTGCCATCTGAATGTGTTGAGACTTTCCTTGTCCATTTTCTTCCGCTTTTTTCTCTTCGTTAAATCTTCGTACTTGTTTATAAGTCTGCTACCCCGTGGACCATTGTCAGGAGCAACGGCAGGCCGACTCACCGTACCGAGTAGAACGGCTCAAAGTTGAAAAGTGATCAGTAGTGCAACATGCAACCCTGTCTTTAGCTTCTTTCGTCTGATTGCTCATCTTTGACCTAACTGGCATAATTGAACTTGATAGAACCGGAGACCTAGTCGGCAAAGCACTCTGGATCGATGTAGTACACAAGCCTGACAACCACACCAGGATAGCATGATAGTTCAGTTTACTCAGCAACTGCTCTGACCAATGACTATGCCTCAGTTCAGCTGTCATTAGCCGCTTGAGAACCTTGTTAACCTTTGCTGGATAGATGATCGAACTTTTCTCTGCTCTCTCGTCAATTTGATTCCGATAATGTGGCGACTGCGTATCAGTAAACGTGGTGACTGAATTATACACACGCTGAACTCACCTCGACATTCCCAGCAGGAGTAAGTTGTGAATATGAGCCATGTATCTATGACCAGCAGCATGCCTGTTGGGGGCTGATCTGGTTAGCTTGGTCGTTACAATACGATTTTTGCTACAGCAGTAGAATTCATGATGAACATAAAGGAACACAATAGGTCAAGAATAATATGGGATCAGGACATAGTTCGTTATACTGACCCTAGTGATATAATAGTATCCGTTATGTATCTACGCCGATTCTATTAAAATGCACGTCTCAGCGCCACATTGATCTAGAAAAGAGAGGATGGATAGGGAAATAACAGGAATGGAAAGCCTCACAAAAACCATATTTCTAATAGCATCTAACCTCAGATGAACATCGTTGTTAGAGTCCTGATTAGGAGCCAACAGCACATTTTGGACGCTAGAACCCTCATCTTCTGAATTTGTCACAAGAGGATCACCGAGCTGTAGCGTTTGATGTCTTCTAGATCGTGCAAAGAACGCGGCAAGTAATGAACTAGCGCTTGTAAAGTTCCCTCAAGCCACCGAATCAGGTGTATCGGAATCGAAATGCTTGTCGGCATGCTAGGCCTTCAAATATTCCTGCACCGCAGAGAATGGAAGATCTTTCTTCTCTTCCGAAACAGTACGCGCTAATTAAAGCCTCTTTAGAAACTCCAATCGTTACCTTCTAGTGTCCAGGATGTCCAGTTCACTACTGCATGAAAGGGCGAAATCCGATAATACAACGTTACAACACAGTTACTGAATAGTCGGTTGCCCACATAGGATGATTAAAAAACCTTGATTTCGAACCTCCTCAGAAGGGTGTGAAAATCACTACGAGGACCAACAGGAATGAAGAGTGCACTTGGCACTCTGCATGGTTATACCACCATTACAATGCAGGGCTGAAAGCTAAACCAATGCTATGAAACAGAGGTAATATAAATATAGAGAGATAAGGCGTGATACAAGGAGTACGGCGATGCCAAAGGGAGGAAAATTTTTGTTAGCATTTACTGCGAGCGATTTTGAATTCTTTCTGTTAGTTTTTTTTTGGGAAAGAAGTCTGAACATTAGGTAAAGACAGCAACGACACCAAACATAAAACTCACCAATAATTACTGCGAGTAGTCTCTAACCAAAAACACTAGAATCCTCTGGACTCCAGCTGGGAAGAACGAAGTGAAGCTAAACTTGACACCGGTTATCTCATATCTCTACGCCAAATCATGGACTACCAATTGAGCACTTTTATCCAGCCACACTCAGATAGTGGTGATAGGCCCATGCGTAAACTTGCTCCATCAGTTAATCATGGATGACACTATATTGCGAAAAGGAGATATATCTGCTCCCCACAAACGTCACTGTAGCTCAACACTTTTCACGTGGTGATGCCACTGCAAACAAGCAATATTATGTAGGCAACGTTTGTCGAAAATAGCTAAAATCAACGGTCCACAACCGAGCGGCCAATCTCACAACCGTTCAAAAAATATCGGTAAATAATCGCTCTGGTTACAATTTGACTTTCAGATGAAAGCGGATGTTACGACGCGGCGCAGGGAGATCCTCGTTAGCAAACGCCATAAACCGGCGTTGGGACAAGTAGGGAATACTTTTCCACTTCAACATACACCAGCGCAAAATCGGAAATCAACAGGACTGCCAACTTCGATCCAAACTGCCGCAGCGTGAGTCAGTGGATAAGCCCTAACCAGTCTCGAACAGATACTTATGTATTTACAAGTAGACAAAGTACACCGTGTACGATACCTAATCACAAACGTTAGGGCACTTTTTGGGGTCCATGTACACTATCATAAGCAAGGCGATCATTATCCAATCCGTTTCCACGACGTACTACGTTACTGCTGAAGAGACCATTGAGAGCTGTGTGAAATGCATCGTTGACAGCAGAGTTGAAGAGGAGGGAGATGGTACAGCCTTGTCGCACCGAAGGAGAATGGCAAGTCTATCATGGACTCTAACAGTATTTGCCTTGTAGCCAGAATGCTCTGTAGAATGCAGATTATGTGGGTATTCATATTCGAACAACCGATCGAAATATAGTAGTGGTTGGTCAGAAAATTGACAATCGTTGGTTGGTCAAAATGACATGCTGTTTAGATCTGATAGACAAAGATGGCGTCCGGCTTTTGTGATAAGGGGTGAGGTATGATCAAGTAATTGCGCTGAAAACTCAGCAGCTCTCTGCGACTTACTCTTCGGATTAATGTGTAGAGCGTACGGTCACAAACGTTTGGACAACATGAAATAAATAAGTCTGAGTTGATGCAGGCTTTGGCTATGACCTTTTTGAAGACTAACGGGACCTAGAAAAGGATATGTAGTCCTCCAACAAACGCATTTAAAAAAAACTCGGTTGATTTGTGGCGTGTTTGATGAAACTGATTGTTTTCCTAAGGGAAAAGCACTGAAAATGAGCTCAGGAGTCGGAATAACTGGTGGAGACAGCCAGTTGAATCGCGAATGGAAGTGCTCTGGTCGACGTTTCGCGGGCTTTTGTAAGTTATGCACTGGTAATTTTTCCACGGTAAAGATTACTTACAACACCAAGGATCGTTGGTCCGGAAGCCGGCAAGAATGTAACAATTTCGGGAATTTTCGGGTGGGGCAGCTAATTTGATCTCGGGTGCACGACTAAACCTTCATGTTTCGCGATCTGCCCGCACATATTATGCGAGGTCGTGCTTCATGACACGCGCAAGGAATTCCGGAGAAATGCGCCAGGAAATCCGAGCTAATAAGCTAAATCAGGTCATGAACAATTCAAACTGTTATTCGCGGTGTGAAACAAGTCCACTGGGATTCTCAGTTTGACAGCTAGTTAGTATAGCCTGTTTACGACTGATCATGTGGGCCCGTTCCCTGGGATGGAACCGAAACATAAACTATTCGACATAAACCAACGCGCGATCAGGGTTCAAGCAGGTCAATCAGCACGAACGGCAAATTTGCACACAACTTCGTCAATAGAAGCAACTGCAATGCGGTTAACCGTGTCCACATGTGTGACGAAGGAGGGCTCCAGTTGATGTGACGACACTGAGTGGCAGAAATTCCTACTGTCGAGGAACATACGATGGTCTAAGGTAACAACTCAGTATTATTAAGAAGAAAATTCGAAAGAGCTCAGGAAAGGTTTTAAGAAGAGGACCGAATGGTTCCCCTACTAAGGTGATTGCTGAGAATTCAGTCTCCAGTTGAAACCAGATCTCAAGTCCGAAGTGTTAGACGCCAGTAGATCTGGTCATTGATTGCTTCCTATCTATAAACAATTGGAGTGTATGCAGATGTAACACATCGCGTCCGTCATCGTAACTTGCACACATCGCATCAAATTCGAGTCGCGTAGAGCCTCGGCGCGTCACTGGGATCCATCCAATGAGAGCTTCGACTTTTTGGTCCACGGCGACACTGGTGTCCACTTATCCAGATGCAAATAATACAAGGGTTCCGGGGAGGCGCATACGAAAACGTGCGTTGGGAGCAAATATAGGGGAAAACTGGATACAAAGTAATATCCATAATCATCTATTTCCATGACAGGTCACGGAGCTGATTGGAAATCAACCCGTGGCTATCGGGCTGGCTCACCTCAACAGTGACGTAAAATATCCTACAAATGTTGCTGAAAAAAATGGAGTAATAACAATAATAATACAGGACTAGGCGGAAGAACTAGAAATTGTACGGATGCAGGCACGCAACCGACTGCAGCAAACCGTCATCTCCGACAGCGTATCTAACCAGCGGTTTGAGTGATCACAAGAACCATCCAGGCAGGGCGACACTCACCCACTGTTCTCAGTGGGAAGTTCGGGTTCAAATTTACGTGCACCACTGTTGCTTGACACCCACGGGTATTTCGCTCAACCTGTTGGTGGTCCATCAGTACATAATGGCCGTACGGCAACGCTCAGCTGGCATGCAGAGTATATGACCAACATCACAAGGCTTGTGCAACGTGGCCATAATCGCACACCTCGAACGTTTCCGGGGATCGCGCATCGAACGGCTTTGTGTTGCTCACGGTCAGTCCACTTAGTGTGGGGTAATTGGCGGAAAGCACGATGAATCAAACGCAGCAAGTTGCTATGTCTTTCATCATAGAGACAAACATAGTATTCCGAACTACGAGAAAAACTAAACACAACGAGGATTAGGTAGCCCTTCTTGAACGTTCATCTGACGTCTTTGACGCACAGTATGAAGGCAGTCGGTCAAAGGCGGATGTCCTGTCAGCTACCCTCGCTGATACTTCATCAGTCATATTACAGGCTGACAAGAATGGCAGACTACCAAGTAATCAACAGTCACTCGAGTGATATATCGCATGAAGGAGTAGATAAACGCCCATAGTTGTTGAAAAACACACGCCGCTGAATATCACTTGAAGATGCGAAGGTGGCATTCCGTACAAAAAACAGCGCGGTCAGTCGTTGGTCTGTATGTCTTCAGGAGAGGGGTTAAGTAACACAGTGTCATCCACATACTCCAGATCGATCATCTGAGTGCCAGGAAGACGCTGAACGCCAAGTGCACTAGATTCCTCGAGTGCACTTTTCAGAATGTCATCCCCGACAAAACCGATCAGGAATGGGGAATCGGACATCCTTGACAAACACTACTGGGAGTGATGAACGCCCGAGATAGTCGTCCATAAACTCTCACCCTGCTTACAGAATGACCATAGCGTGGTCTAAACAGATTCACGTATTTATTTCATTGGAACTCCCCTGCGAGGGAGACAGTTCCAGTGAACGTTACGAGCAACTGGATCGAAAGCAGCATTTAGGTCCATAAAGACGGCGACCGTCCGCTGCCTATAAGGGTGTCGGCGTTGCAGATTTGTCGTAGGGTAAAAATGTGATCAACGCACCTAATACGGGACCGGAATCTTGCCTGTGTTTCGCGTGTCTGACTTTCTCTGGGTTTAGTGAACCTATGTAATATAAAGCCTATGATTAACTTGGACGCAACCAGACACTAGGCAGTTGCCTCTGTGGTTGTGATATAGACTCGGCTCCCTTTTTGAAAACGGGAATTATTGTTGATAGGCACCAATCACGTGCTACCTTGTCAATTCTGATATCAACCCCTCCTCACCATCTTTGAAAAGAGAACAGAGGAGGTCTTGGTCAGACATGCTAACGCTCGAAGACCATTTCTGCTTCCGACGGAGGGCCGTCTGGAATGCAATAACTGACCATTCGGGTCCCGTCGTCCACATGATCTGGTTGAGGCCAGCTGAACTGTTCTTCGAAATGTTCAGCCCACCTGTCAAGTCGACGCGATTGATTGGTGATAAGTGAACCATCTTTTTCACATATGGTCTCAGGCCGATTCGACGATCAGTAAAATTAGGGAGTAAACATTAAACATGAGCTTTCTGAAAGTGGTATATGCCAATCGGAGGGCCTTCTAATGCACGGGCTCTGTCTCCCTGTTGTTCTGTGCGCAATAAGGTATACTCATTGAAAGCCATCCATTTAAAAAAGTTTGGAGTGGAAAAAGCGGTAACATCAAGTATCGTGTGGCTTGGCAAGTCGGATGAAGTGCCGACGTCAGAGAAAAATGCTAAATGTGGGCTTTCGTTAGAGGCGTCATAGCAAACGATGGCATTAAGGGCAAATACCGTGGAAATACCGATGCTACCAGTGGTTTGTATAATTCTAAGTGTATGGTTGGGGTACCTCACAAGCCACTATACGGTTAGCTGGCGTTTTAGGAATGGTCAAATCAAGCGTGCCAATAAGCGTGTTGATCTCGCTATACAGACTCCGATAGTTCGGAAAAATTATGTGAATGCTAACTCATCGCTTGCAGCGTCGCACTCTTTCACGAGGCTTGGGCCGGGCTGTAAACGAGCTTCGCGATCAGCATCTGACGTAGGATGAAGAGTCTGACGTACAAAATTGGCTCCGTAGGGTATTGTCTGCCATCCTACAAAGTTCCTAAGGACGACACTAGTGATTACGGGGGCAATTGGAAACAGCGTGAAACCAAATACAAACGTAACGATAAACGGATTTATGTCAGAACATCGGTGATGTAGTGACCCCATTACATACGCAGTGCAACAAAAGCATACATTCCGTGAGCAACATATACTCACACAAACGCTGTACGGGACTGTATGCATTAATACGCTACACTTTTTGTCTTTCAAGGAGAGGCATGTCACTGGTACCAGAGACGACAGGGATTAACAAATGGCACCGGGATTTTGGCCAGACTGTAGCGACTATAATAAATGATATTTTTGATAGTCGCATTCACCTGTACACTTTTGATGATTTTGGTTTTTACCTACTTTTGTTTTAGTCAAGCCATCCTTTTGTAATATCCGTCCCGGGGCTAAAACACAACTCGCTCCGTGCCTCGCTAGCTTGACGTGCTTTCTCTGTACACTATATTCTTCGGGGCGAAGGTCAACGCGCTGAGTCTTTGTTTTCATTGTCGATTGGTTTTCGATAGTGAGTACAGACTGGGTATTATTCTGTTGGACTGGTTCCAACAAGACATCGACGGGTACCAATAGACAATTTATTAAGGCTAATACAATTACCCGGATAAACAAACTTTCTAACCACTTCTAACTCGTCACCACAGAGAATACAGGCAGTAACCAGCATGGTAAATAGCACTGGACGGGAAACAAACCGGGGCACTGCCTCTTTCAGCGGAGCAGCAGTTGTCTCAGACAGACGGTTTCCATCTAATGAAACCATCGATTAGATGATAATCCCGTTTGCGATGTTCTATGGAAGTATTCGAACGATTATTCTATTAACCTGTTGATTTATAATTTCGTTGTGAATGGCAGTTTTGAGTTGCAGACAGTAGTGAAAAAAACAATCAATTACACTCAAATTATCAGAGTGACAAAGACACGGTGCGCGGTAATCACCTAAAATAACCGAGCCATCGCTGACCACTGTCGATTAGGAGGGCACTTCTTGTTACACGGGTGGTCTCTGCAATGTTTACTCACATGTTGAATAAATGAGCATTTTCGGGCTACGCAAACATGAAGGCGCCCGATTGATGATGAGTGTCCATGTAGTCTAATTTATTCGTTTTCCATCGGAAGGTCAAAATGTATGCAAATAGTTTTGCGACCTCAAAGCCAAATCAAAAATATTATATTACCACATGGATTGATGTTAGAACGTCAGTTAACAACATACGAACACCTGACAAAAAATCCGTGGCTTTAAAATCGATTTTCCGGAGTGAACGGATAGCCAATTACTCACCTTAAAAAGATCCATTTGATCAAACGGGGAACCCATTGCGCCATTCATAAGCTTTGAACTTTTCATGTCTTCAAGCTGGGGCTATTAAAATCATTATTCAAAGGACAACGGACATACAGCAATAAGATTGTTCAGCTCCGAGATAGTTACCTGTTTAGCACGCTCTACTGCAGCGGCAACCTGTGATTGATGCTACGTGTATAATTACAAACAAGGAAGAAGCAAACCTCTTGGGAAAGGAAAGGGATGACCTGAACAAGTATAGCACTTAAGCGTTTCGCAATCTCCATCTGAAAGTGAATTGAATTACTCAGATGAATGCTTACTTGTTTATGCATCTCTACGTTCAAACCGTAAGTGAACTCGTAGTACAAAAAGTAATGACGCTGTAATTCTGTTTTTTCTTGCATAACTTTCTCGTACTCTACTTTCAGGCTACAGTGGTTAGGACTATCCAAAAATGAGTTTACTTATGACATTGTTGCTGCAAGCTTGATAGCTCGTCTTTTATTTTGTCACAAGCATCCGGCACAGAGAATTTTGCATGTTGTCCCGACTGAGAATTGGTCTTAGGAAAAAGATAGATCAATCAGCAGAAATACGTGAAGAAACATACCGACGGCCTGGACGAATACATCGCTCGCCGACCGTTGTGGAATGCGTCAGGGCGTCGAGGTCAATTGTGGTGAAGGCCGCGGTGACCTTCAATTAGCAGACCTTCAGTGTTCGTTCATTACAACAAAACTAAATCAATCTGTAAACTTGAGATAAAATCCAGTACGATCG
The DNA here is from genome assembly GCA_014220965.1 of Paragonimus kellicotti. Lineage (NCBI taxonomy): Eukaryota > Metazoa > Platyhelminthes > Trematoda > Plagiorchiida > Troglotrematidae > Paragonimus > Paragonimus kellicotti. The sequence continues at coordinate 1,090 of LOND01001694.1, read as the reverse complement.
AAATAATTGAGAGAATAAAGTGCGCTTGTTCATAAATGTGATAACTTAAAATAACTACTTTTGTTTATTGAATGTTTGACTCAATTCAAATTTTAGGTCGTGGCCTATGTCCCCTGTAATTTATTCGCACCAAGTGTGACGGACAAGCCGGACATTCTGTTTTTGGTATCCGTGATGTTCACGATCCGTCACCGCGCAAAATGAGGGTACTGTGGAACAGCGTTCTTCTGAGACGAAGGTTTCAGCGATAGTGCGTTAAAGGTGACTACTGGAGCGGCAGAAGAGGTCGTGAACAGCTCAACTAGACAGTCCTTAGCGTCGAATAAAAGTATTGGATAAATAAGAAAACGATGTCAGTGCGATGGCAAATAATGTGACTTGTCTGTCGTTACGTCCATCATGTCAACACAACGGGGTGTAAAGCTATCAAACATCCACCGATATGGTGAGTGGAGCAGTGCGCCGTTCAACGCGAGGCTGACATCAATACGAGGCACAAAAATGAGCCCACCTTTCACAATGCTGCCAACTGATACAGTTCATCTGATACAGTTTCAGACTACGGAAAGATATTCTTTCGATGAACGCGCAACAAATAAGTAACGAAGTGGATATCGTAGGTATAAATCATTGGAACCGCGTACTCATATAAAAATTACACAGAATAACAACTGTTTGCAACGAACCCTATAGAACGAGCATGGGTCAACGGATCAGTAAGACGTGCACACAAATTACGCAATAGTAAACAAAACTGGCGAAAACCGCAGTGCAGCAAGCTATGTAACACTGGTGATTTAAGCGATTATCAGGCAACGAAATCCGACGCAACTGAAAGTTCGTCAACTTCGTCAACTTCCGCTGAAAGATTTAACAACTGTTTTTTAGGCCGGGCTGGCTTGTCAGCCTTGGAACACTCGTTTTGACCGATCCATCATTGCTCTGTTCTTGAGTTCACCGCGAGATTTAAAATAGTGTTTGCAACAGAATTTTGCCGTGTTGATGGCACTGTTATTGTTTTCGCTTAAGTAATCAGTTTTCGTGTATAATCTGGCTTTTAGCTTATCCTCACATCTGAACGAACCAACCG
>LOND01001693.1:17853-44933 GCA_014220965.1 Paragonimus kellicotti | reverse complement strand
AACCTGATAAAAATGCCCTCTCCATCTCTGGTTCACTCGGATAAGTTAGCCTCACGGTCCGTCTGCAAACTGTATGTAAACTTGCATCGAGTCTTCGTCTTATTTGGAGACCTCTTCGCAAGAGATCTATTCTAAAGAACACTTGAATGTGTAGCAGTCTTATTGCATTATCCAAAAAAGACATTACAAATTTGCACATCTTTGTTTGCATATTCGTGAATCTGAGGCTATTTAAGAAAATATTAGGTTCCGTAGCCTCTGACATTGAGTCTGGTGGTAAATTTGGATTTGTGTGCAGCGAATCATGCTTTACCATTAACGCCTTTGGTGACGTAGTTCTTACAGTTTCAACTTCTGGGGAGAAATGTGTAAAAATCGATAACGTTGCCGCCTTCATTTGTCTCAAAAAAACTCCCTTGCTGAAAACTTCTACGGATACTGATGTTAAACATTCTTTTTCTCGCTCACTTCCACTCATTTTGTTGAAAAAACGCGACCCGAATGGGCGAGCTTCCTCTACTGCTCAGAGTAATTCGAACGTTCTGAACAGCGCAATCATCTTATCGTTTCATGCGTTTCAATCTAAATGCTCTGATTAAGTGATTGTGGTCGTAGGGGCTTCACATCTTTGTGATTGCTCCGTACAGGATAATCTTGTAGATTTTGTCATCCTTTGTATTTTTCAATATCGGGATGTTTTCTTTTTGTCCGTTACGGTACTGCTGTTGCCCGCGATCTGCCTTCTACTGTTATACTGATCCCCAGATCTATCAAATATTCGAGCGTTACCTCATTTCACAACCCAACCTTGTCACCTTATGTGGCGGCTGTTTTTGTTAGAGACAGATATCTTTTTGTGCTTTATATCGCAATACCTTACCTGCACATTGTCTCCCGATTAATCGAAAGCGTTCTCTCACACTGGTTGCACCATTTTCCTGTAATTTTGTCTGCACCTCTTGATGTTGTTTCCTGTGCATTCTTAACCAATTTCATCATTTTCATGCACTTTACTACTTGAACTAAATTTTCAAGGAGAATCCTCTCTGGTTCTATTGACTCATTTATCTGATCCAAATTCATCCATACTTCTTTCACACTGTTATTTGCACATGCGGTACAGTATCACCATTCACTCTTCTTCTATCTTGCACGGTAAAGAAGGTGGAGAGGTTTTTGGTGGGTATTTTTCTTACCTTTACGCTCAGTTGTTAAGTAAGCCTGCATGCATGCTAAATAATCACCTTTCTAGTGCCTGTGTTTATCCTGGCTCGGTTTAACTTGGCCTAGCTCTCTTGCCTAAGGCACGCGAACCATTCTACTCATGCTAACTGTCCGTGATGGTTTGTTTGAAACCCTCTTCTCACCCTCAAAATCTGAAGTGCTTTTCAGTTCCTATCTTGATACTGCAAACAATACGGACCGCCTGGCCTACTTGACTAGTACCTTCCCGTTAGTTTGTACTGTTACGTAAGGAATGTCACTAAGCGCACATGTCACCTATTAGATGATACTATGAACAATACGGCCCTTATCAACGCGTATACGCAGTCAACCTCTATCTGATAACATTTGCCTTCTGAAATATTCCTCTCAGCTTTTGCAGTAGACGGCGGTTCTAGTCAAATTATCATCCGGTCAGAGTAATGGTCCCTTATGCCTGTCCGTTTTTATCCCCTCCTGCTTGTGGGATTGCCATGTGCATTTGTTTTCATCAAGCTATCCCTGCATCTCATCAGCAGATTAAAGTTTTGTTTACGGTTATAGGTATTCACAACTAATGTCTGGTCGGAAGAAAATATTACTCAAAGTGATTATTGTAGGGGACAGTGGGTAGGTGTTGGTGTTTTCAGTCATTACTTTTCTTCTCACATTTTTCCGAAGTGTTGGGAAAACATCGCTGATGAACCAGTATGTTACTCGTAAATTCAGCAATCAATACAAGGCTACTATCGGCGCCGATTTTCTCACTAAAGAAACCACTGTGGATGATCGTGTTGTTACTCTGCAGTTATGGGATACTGCCGGACAAGAACGTTTCCAGTCCTTAGGTGTAGCTTTTTATCGCGGCGCCGATTGTTGCGTGCTTGTGTACGATGTGACAATGCCGAATACCTTCAAGACACTAGATTCTTGGCGTGACGAGTTCCTCATTCAAGCTAGTCCAAGGGATCCGGAAAATTTTCCGTTCGTTGTCATTGGCAATAAATGTGATCTACCAAACCGTGCCGTAAGTCGACTCCATTGTTTGGATTTTTGTGTTTTAATTTCCTGCATTTTATAACTTGTTTGCCGAACACACCCTTTTTTGTACCCATTTGCACGATGTGAATATCACAGTTTGTGTAAGCGACTGTTAAGCTTACAAGTTGATGCGATAGATGTTCTGCCGGATTTTTCACACCCAAGATCTATCAAAGTCAACTTGTGATAATTCTGTAATGAATAACTATCAAGCAAAGTGCAGTCATGAATGGAATAAATGTACATTCAAGGTAGTTAATTCGAGGAAAATAGTCCATGAACAGGTGTTAATAAAATACTGCATTCAAGTTAGCGAGTAAAGTTTGCCACAATTGATAAGAAAACTTTAGGCAAATGGAAAGAGAGGATGAAACACAAATATACACGTCAACGAAAGTTGTAATTTAACTGATTCCTTTCAATCAGCTGTCCTCTCTGCTAAAAGCGTGGAATCCAACGAAGAGGTTGTATTTTAGTTCCGTTGTATGACCTTTGTTCAGTGACAATTACGTGGGTTAGATTGTGCGGAATTGTGTTATGACTGACGGAATTGGTGTAGCGCGACTAACGGAACGAGTTTTTAAACGCTCAATAACCACAATCTATTGATCGGTTAACTACGCAACAACGAGTAACGTAGGGTGAAACAAAGTGGTCTACACATAGTGTGTGTAATATGAACCAGAATGGCGGTCCCGGGGACAGCGTTTCTCCGAAGGACAAGGCCACGATGCGAATAGAAAAGGTGAACAACTATGTAACGAAGGCTCTGTAAATCGTACACATGACTTACACAACCGATGCCCGAGATGGTTTCAATCACACAACAGCACGCGTTACAAGTTTGTGTAGTCCGTTACCTAGATATTTTTGCGGTTCAAACATATTTTCATGCCCTCACGCTGTTTTCAAGTTCGTTAATATATATATATATATATATATATCTATATATATATATATATAGACTGGCATTTTTTGAAAGATATATATAACTTCCAAAAAGTGCCAGATCGTAAGGGATTCTGGGTGAAAAATAGAATTTGTCGGGTTAAATTTACTCTAGTCCAATCCCCCTTTGAATTGTTCGATTAAATTCTATGACTGATTCGTGTGGAATGCGTTCGCGTTCGTGTACTGTCGGTCCATCTTCTGGGCATCAGGACATCGTACGTAGGTGTTTGCATGATATAGAGAGCACTAGGCATCTCAACATATCTCCGGTGAGAGGTTGTGGTCTATTGGCGGAGGCGAACAATGGGTGTAGTTAGTTGGTGTGATGAGCTCAAACATCGTCTGGTACGTTAGCGTACACAAAACGTATTCACGCTTACCCGAAGCACAAGTCTGGCGTCCATTCTTAACCGTTGTCACAGTTTCCACGGTACGATATTGTTTGGCCGGAACCTGCGAAGTTTGGCTCTGTGTTACAAATCGAATTGTAACCATCTTTGGAATAGCAATCATTTGACGTGAAATCCGATTTTCACGTGGTATCACTTCTCGATTTGTGGTAACTCTGGTCTTTTTCCACGGATGGTCAGCGATTCTTTGTAACTCTCCAGACAACTGAATTGTGAGACTGGGCATTCTTTTTGTCGTAAGCAACGCGCCCACTGACGGATTATATGCTTTTTCAACTTGTTGAACAGTTGGTGTATGTAATTGGTTAAATGAACGTCTTCAGCATTAGGGTGACTCATTTTATTTCCTGGTGCTCGTGATAGACCAGTAGTAATCAAACTCATTTACACGATCAGGGTTTTGAGCCTTGTTTAACACGACTGTTCTTACCGCTTGAGTTTGCGAAGGTTGAATGCGTTCAGCCTCCACGTATGACGCAGTGTAACAACAGATATTTAATGGTTGTAAAGCGGTCAACCTACTTTATACTTCATGACATACGTGTAGATTTCCTTCTGAACAGACATTCGTGAACCGGTGCATATGCTTGTGTGTTGACTTCCGGTAAAACTGCATTCGCATACTATTGCGGCTCAGCTATAATAGGACTGCGTTTGAGAAGTTCACGTCCAGTTAACAATCGAAACACATCGTTATTCATATAGGCCGCACGTTGTTCAGATGCGAACGAGATTTCCTTAGCATCTCCACAAGTTGTTAGTTTTCTCATGGATCATGCCGCACTACATGCGTTCAGATGCGGTACGGTATGCGTAAGCCATATATAGTCTTTCATTGTTTGGTTAAAACCGTGCAATAACTGCTACTACAGTATCTTCTATAAAGACTCTCTTGGAAACCAAAAAATCGGTCCCTTTGTTCTTATCACAATGATCAGATGTGTAGTGTTTATTAACATGAGGAAGGTGTGCTTTATATGTTGCAGTGGTATGGCACAGTTGAATCCCGTGTGTGATTGTGGGTCGATCACCAAGCCTTAAGCTTAACATTCGGTTTTCACATTGTTCAAGGTTTAGCAATGGCGCGGATCTACACTGTCTTATTCTGGGTCTGGCAGAACAAAGCATGGCCATCATGCCCTTTCCACACTCTAACCTAGTGCCTACTCGTGACTTCGGAATAGGCGAGACACATTAGGTGTTTGTTCGCTGAACTATCCAACTCTTGTGAATTGTGGGTATGAGGCTACTACCTTCTGTGTTCGAGGGGTCCATCGAACTGCACTGCGATCCTCCTATTGCACGTTGTTGACCGCGCCATAATGTATAGCGAACCGGCGAGGAACAGTTGCGTAGTGTATCTCAAGTCAAAATGAACGTTCGGATGTGGTAATCCGATCCTGCCTAATGTGAGGTCAGTGTAACAGTGGCTACCACGGTTGCCTCATTAATACGTAGCCGGAGTTCGAATTCCGGTCGTGGCAAGGATATGAGCTCAAACAAAGGCGTGTCTAGTGCAGCTTTTTGAAAGAGGGTGGCTGGAATCATGATTCCAGCTGGAAAGTCTATCTGAACACAAAAACTGCGATGAATTGTGGGTGATGTCCAAGTTGAACTTAAGCTTTATCGACAAATAAGAGCGCCTTACTCTATGCTGGGCTAATTGGGCAATGTCATTGGTTTCTAATGTATATCCTTGCTCGATGAAATTGACCTCGTTATGTGGCCTACGTTGTGATTGAATTGCACCCAGTGTATCAGAATAACTGGCAAGTACGTTCTCATTTGGTTGGTGATTTCAGGAGGCTGCCATCGGATGAACAGTTACAAGCCAGAATTCTAATTGCTACCCAAACATGTATTCACAAATAGTGCGATACTGACTCTTGTTAGAATAAAAGTCAATCGGAATAAGTGTCCCGTGCTGTGAGTCCCAATCAACCTATGTTGTAATCCTCTCCATGTCCCATATACTTGCCGAGAAGTCAATTATACAGGTAGCCGTTTTCGGACATTCTCATCGGGCTTTTACGTTTACATAAGATATGTGTGGGATTATATATGAAACTTAATACGAGTCACGTGAGTTGTTATACATTACGGATGTGGGAGCATCATAGCCTGCTGAGTGGGGGTGAGGTTTGCTGATGAGTACGTGAGTGGCACGTATGTCTGTCATGCGAAGCGTGCTCGTCGACGCAGATGAGTTCATACTTATTCGAGCTCTAAGTGGCTTGACTATTACTTAACGAGGGAGGGACTTAGTTGAACACTGACGTCAATTTTAGACTGACGCCAATAGTTTCTGCCGCCAATGACGGTCGCACTTTTACAACCTCGGAATGATACTAGTGAGCTTTGTAGATAAATTGGAAGCCTAGTCCAGCTTTAATTGGCCAGTATCCATCGACTGGAAACTGATTGCGTTGCAAGTGAGCTAGAAGATTGTTGTGGAAGAATCGTGAACACAATAGACACTAACAACTTCTACCATAAGAATCACTGTCAGACTTTCCGTCTCAAATACTTCTTCCGGTCTCACCTGTTAAACACATGCTGATCTGTGGATATTTGGTTTTGACAAGGTCATATACGGTCCTGCTCCTACAAATTAATGCTGTCACTCCGTTTGATAAGGAATCGATTGCAGTCTAAATACCAAGCTCGATGAACAACGAAACGTTGACCACTGTCACCAACCCCATCCTGCTCCTGTAAAGTCATTCATTGCTGGATTAGTTGGCGTTTGGTTATCCGCCTACGGAGCCAATTACTGTTAATAGTTGCAGCCAATAATTCAAGGTCACTGTTTGTAGCTTTCCTGTTCTCAATTGCTTTCGTTGTGCTGGCTTTCCATTTTAATTTAACTTCAATCTCTATGATTTTGTGTGGTTTGGTTTTTCTAGTATCAGGCTTGTCTTGCTATGAAAACAACTGCGCATTGTTGTGTTGCAATGTCAATATTAAATATAGGTTTTCTCACTTATAGTCCTGTCCCCAGCATATGTTCTTCTAACAATCTTGTTTGTCTATAACCGTCAAGTTATTACTTCTCACTGTCACTGGCAACATTTGTGCCAACATTCAGCTGTTGGGTTCGAAATTCCGATATTCCATCGGATCAGCGGTCGCTCGTATATGCCACCTACTCTGTGTGCCAGCTTTTGCACATGTGCATGCATGGTCACAATCGATTGGCATGATGGTGAAACCGACAGATTTGTTTGTATACTGTCCCTATTGTCCTGCGGTTGTGGCACATTTACGTTGGCGAATTGTTTAAGATATTCACTCTATTCGTTTTGTTATCTTAGACAACACATTAACCTAGCGCAGTCCTATCATTCAACGTCGGCCTCTCTAGGTGTGGTTTACAACCGTGCCAATGTTTGAGTCACAACCAGGCCGCCTCTCCCAAAAACTCGTTTGAGCTGAACTTGTGTATTGCTGGTACCGTTGTCAATTTTCTTGCGGTTCGATTTCTTTCAATTCATTCTGTACCAGGTGGAGATATGTACGGAATTTCCTGACCAGATCCAGTTGGGCACCGCACCTCCGGAGCATCGAGACGGATGCACGTGCTGAAAGATTCTAACGGTTATGCACGCGTACGCATGCACCCTCTCAGCCCGGAAGCCCTCGTTCACACTCGGAGTATGCGTTCTACCTGCCAACGCATCACTCAACTTGTCACTTGCAATCGTTTTACGCCATCTCCCTCCCCCCACATATACGTCTTCGTGCATCTGTACGATGTTACACACTTCTGACATGTCATCCAGTTTTCGATTATAAATTCGCTTTGCTGTTGGACGGGATACCCGTTTGATCGTTTCTGGATCGTTCTTCATCCTTAAATAACAATGGTAGTCGTAACCAGTGCAATGTTCGTGTATCATTCTGTTTTTTCTTTCATTCCCGCGTCATTTCGAGTGTTCGTTTATTCTTTACACTTGCACATTTTTGCATGCGGATGCCTTCTTTCCAGTTGCGAACGAATGACAAGAGTTGTTTGGGTTTTCAGTACACTTCGCTGCACCTCATTGATTTTCAACGTCGTCTCAGATTGCACGCTTCAGGGCTCCGAGGTTAAGGAACTTTCCTGGGCTTTATTTCCATCTCAGACATTTTTAAAAAATCTACGATCAGTTATTTTCCAAATGTTTTTCGAAAACATATATACATATACTGACCTATATATGTGTGTATATATACATACAAATCTATCGGATTGATTTTCCGTACGTACGTCGTTTCGATCGTATTCTCGCTTGTTTGTCTGATCGCGATTGTCTGTGCTCCGCTTTGGCAGATTGCAATTATTTTTTGTTTGAGTCGTCTCAACACGCCGTTTTTCACATGCCTGTCTCTCAATGGCATTCACTTATGTTCTTCTGGAGTACGATTTGGCCGTGCAATGTTTTTGTCGGTGGCAGAAACAGATTGTGGGCAGTTTCGTCTCTGCCATACTACACTTGTTCCTCGCCACTTGTAGTCTGACTAGCAGGATACAACCACCGACTGTCGCCGGAATCAGCCGCTTCTGTTTTGGTCGCATTTGTGTTCAGACCCATACACAGTTGAATGTAAACTCGTTTTTTGTTGCCAGGGTGTCATGATGGACTTTGAAATTTCGAGGACTGCGCTCAGTTTTCACGATGTCATTGGAATTAGTAGTCTGTGTGCTTTTTTCCTCCGTCAGATTTCACAGAACGACAAGCATCTGCAGTTTTCGCATTTTAAGTGTCTAACTGTATTCATTGGCACGCACCGGGACTTCGAAACTCAGAACCAGCACATAAGTGCTGGCCTGTGATTTATCATAGACTGCTTTTATCTAGTTTGTAGTTTGAGCAGCCTATATCCAATCGTGTTTCTTTCTCAATAACTTCAGTTGGAGCAACATCGAGTCCAGACTAATGTTACACATCTTCCCATCCACCATCCTACAGTTGCGTGTACGGTTTCAAAATGGGCGAATAAAGGTTTGGTATAGGGAACCGAGAATGATCGTCAGTTAATTGGCCTTTATAGGTTGCTTTTATCTTTTCGGTCGGGTTATTCGCGACTCACAAAGTCAGAAAGTGGAGACATTCAAACGGGTCGTTATTAATTGGACTCAGCGACATGAATTTGGCAATTTGACTGACTGTCTCCGAAGTTCTTGCAGTTAAGAGTCTGATCTGGTAAAAGTGACAACTTTTCTCTTACTTTCACCTGCAACTCGTTTTTTTTGTTTGAGAGTTGTACACATCTTGACGTTGCGTGTTTTAGTTCAGACAAAACCTTTGCTTTTACTTCTCAACCAAAGTTTTCTTTCTGTTCAAGATTTCTTGACTGTTAGACGTCAGTGCTAACCATCTTGTGTTGTTTTCTACAATGACGATGAACAAAGTACGCATATGAACACGATTGGATGAACAAGTAATGTTGAACCATATCTCTGGTGCTAACTAAAAAGAAGGAGGAAAGAAGTGTCATAATGCCCACAATCCTGAATATTTTTTAAGTAACGTGCCGTTATGCATTAACTGCCGAGTTCCGTATGGGAATTAGTTTATGTTTATGGTACGAACTTTTTCCGTGTTCATTGTTTCATTTCATCAATTATGCCTATTTCATAGACAGCTCGGGACAAAACGGTAGCATTCATACCACTGGTTCCTATTACACGCCATCTCTCGTAGCGTCTTCAGCAGAAGGTCGAGTGAGCAATTTGGTTACCAGTCCGGAAGATAGACGCGACCTTCAATTCTTAACTCACCATTGACTACTTTTATTGGTTGGTCATTTCAACTTGAGCTGAACAGAGAGTTAACAATGTGGCAAACGGTACATGTGCATTTTTAACATTTAGTCTAACTGTCTAATATGCTCTCAGTGTTTAGTCTAGTGAACTGGTTTGATCTTCGTTGCTAAGAGACCGCTTCCTGTTGACGCCATCATCATCATCATAGACAGCAATACATCAGTGGTTCACACTGATGCTTAACTGCCACACAACCACGAAGGAAAAAAACCCTATATAGGAAGAGAAAGAAGGAAGGAAAGGGACCTAACTACTAAAAATAGCTACGTCTATATTCAAACATTCAACATCAAGGTGCCTACAGCTTAACGCCATCCAATGCACCAAGTTGAGTGGCAACATTGCCGCGCAGAAGTATGTTTGATACCTTCAGTTTTTAACGGTCACATTTCACGGTTTCAGAGTGTAACTACCCCAACCGCTGTATCGTAAATACCCGTCCTGTAACTTAAGTTTAAACACGAGTATTGGATCCCCTTACCCAATTCATCAAAACAAAGAGGGTCTATCTTGCGGGGTATCAACATTTTGTTGACTCTGTTCGGCCGCTCGCTTAAAACAGTCAATTCAAGTCTTTAAATGTAATACGGATGGCGTACAATCGAGCGGTTGAAATACCAACGAAGATATACAGTTTGAGTCAATAATTTTTGCGCACACGGAGCTGGCCTTCGATGTTTGATTAATAAGGCCTTACTGGTTGCCAAAAGTTTCGGGCTTGAGTCACGTTTGTTCGCTTATATGGATCTCTTCGTAAGACCGTAATGGACTTACTCGACACACCGTTAGAGGGCAATTCTAATTTGTTTACAGATTGTATCTTGGAATGTATCGTTCACCTGTTACAGCTCTCTCTCTTGGATTGCTCTATACTACCCCGAATTATTGTTGACTGTCTAAACGCCGCGAGGTGGTTGTTGCTGTACAATAGATTTTGTTGAACGCGTGACACCTGTCTGAATTGCGCGTGTTTGACTTAACCGGTTGTTATTTGTCTCACGTGATCATGCCAGTACTCCGGTTGGTCAGCTGAGCGGACGCCATTTGATTTCAATATAATGGTCCATTGTCTTGCATCGACATCCAAAGGCTTTCTTGTTAGTTTCCATTCCCCGCTTGTTAGATTTAGTCTTTCATCTGAAAATTGTCATTTTCTGCATGTACATTCTTGGCTGATGCGTCACGGATAAGGTATGCGTTGCATGCTTACATGTGAACCAACTGTAACCGTTTCTCTACTGAAGCGATTCTTTGTAACTCTCCAGACAACTGAATTGTGAGACTGGGCATTCTTTTTGTCGTAAGCAACGCGCCCACTGACGGATTATATGCTTTTTCAACTTGTTGAACAGTTGGTGTATGTAATTGGTTAAATGAACGTCTTCAGCATTAGGGTGACTCATTTTATTTCCTGGTGCTCGTGATAGACCAGTAGTAATCAAACTCATTTACACGATCAGGGTTTTGAGCCTTGTTTAACACGACTGTTCTTACCGCTTGAGTTTGCGAAGGTTGAATGCGTTCAGCCTCCACGTATGACGCAGTGTAACAACAGATATTTAGTGGTTGTAAAGCGGTCAACCTACTTTATACTTCATGACATACGTGTAGATTTCCTTCTGAACAGACATTCGTGAACCGGTGCATATGCTTGTGTGTTGACTTCCGGTAAAACTGCATTCGCATACTATTGCGGCTCAGCTATAATAGGACTGCGTTTGAGAAGTTCACGTCCAGTTAACAATCGAAACACATCGTTATTCATATAGGCCGCACGTTGTTCAGATGCGAACGAGATTTCCTTAGCATCTCCACAAGTTGTTAGTTTTCTCATGGATCATGCCGCACTACATGCGTTCAGATGCGGTACGGTATGCGTAAGCCATATATAGTCTTTCATTGTTTGGTTAAAACCGTGCAATAACTGCTACTACAGTATCTTCTATAAAGACTCTCTTGGAAACCAAAAAATCGGTCCCTTTGTTCTTATCACAATGATCAGATGTGTAGTGTTTATTAACATGAGGAAGGTGTGCTTTATATGTTGCAGTGGTATGGCACAGTTGAATCCCGTGTGTGATTGTGGGTCGATCACCAAGCCTTAAGCTTAACATTCGGTTTTCACATTGTTCAAGGTTTAGCAATGGCGCGGATCTACACTGTCTTATTCTGGGTCTGGCAGAACAAAGCATGGCCATCATGCCCTTTCCACACTCTAACCTAGTGCCTACTCGTGACTTCGGAATAGGCGAGACACATTAGGTGTTTGTTCGCTGAACTATCCAACTCTTGTGAATTGTGGGTATGAGGCTACTACCTTCTGTGTTCGAGGGGTCCATCGAACTGCACTGCGATCCTCCTATTGCACGTTGTTGACCGCGCCATAATGTATAGCGAACCGGCGAGGAACAGTTGCGTAGTGTATCTCAAGTCAAAATGAACGTTCGGATGTGGTAATCCGATCCTGCCTAATGTGAGGTCAGTGTAACAGTGGCTACCACGGTTGCCTCATTAATACGTAGCCGGAGTTCGAATTCCGGTCGTGGCAAGGATATGAGCTCAAACAAAGGCGTGTCTAGTGCAGCTTTTTGAAAGAGGGTGGCTGGAATCATGATTCCAGCTGGAAAGTCTATCTGAACACAAAAACTGCGATGAATTGTGGGTGATGTCCAAGTTGAACTTAAGCTTTATCGACAAATAAGAGCGCCTTACTCTATGCTGGGCTAATTGGGCGATGTCATTGCTTTCTAATGTATATCCTTGCTCGATGAAATTGACCTCGTTATGTGGCCTACGTTGTGATTGAATTTGCACCCAGTGTATCAGAATAACTGGCAAGTACGTTCTCATTTGGTTGGTGATTTCAGGAGGCTGCCATCGGATGAACAGTTACAAGCCAGAATTCTAATTGCTACCCAAACATGTATTCACAAATAGTGCGATACTGACTCTTGTTAGAATAAAAGTCAATCGGAATAAGTGTCCCGTGCTGTGAGTCCCAATCAACCTATGTTGTAATCCTCTCCATGTCCCATATACTTGCCGAGAAGTCAATTATACAGGTAGCCGTTTTCGGACATTCTCATCGGGCTTTTACGTTTACATAGGATATGTGTGGGATTATATATGAAACTTAATACGAGTCACGTGAGTTGTTATACATTACGGATGTGGGAGCATCATAGCCTGCTGAGTGGGGGTGAGGTTTGCTGATGAGTACGTGAGTGGCACGTATGTCTGTCATGCGAAGCGTGCTCGTCGACGCAGATGAGTTCATACTTATTCGAGCTCTAAGTGGCTTGACTATTACTTAACGAGGGAGGGACTTAGTTGAACACTGACGTCAATTTTAGACTGACGCCAATAGTTTCTGCCGCCAATGACGGTCGCACTTTTACAACCTCGGAATGATACTAGTGAGCTTTGTAGATAAATTGGAAGCCTAGTCCAGCTTTAATTGGCCAGTATCCATCGACTGGAAACTGATTGCGTTGCAAGTGAGCTAGAAGATTGTTGTGGAAGAATCGTGAACACAATAGACACTAACAACTTCTACCATAAGAATCACTGTCAGACTTTCCGTCTCAAATACTTCTTCCGGTCTCACCTGTTAAACACATGCTGATCTGTGGATATTTGGTTTTGACAAGGTCAACAATCATTTTCTGACTGATCTTAAAAACCATAGCGTTTGGAATGAGATGACAGAATATTTATGTAGTGGAGTCCACGTTATGGTCGTGTCTTGAGTGTGCTCGGAGGCAACTAGTGCCATCCCAAATCCATGAAACGGGACGACTTGATCACGAAATATCAGGTTCTTGCAAAATACTTTATATTTTTCAAACTCATCAGTAATCAAAATACCGCTCAACAAGTCAATGATTTCTGTGATTTCAACTTGGAGAGAAGTCCTAGTCGAGGGGTCATCGATTGGAGTTAACAGACAGTAACTGTGTCTCCTCTCGAGACGATCGGGCAACCTGATCATTACTCACAAGCGAAAGTGGTTGAGCGTTCACATATGATAATTCGGTCGTGCCTAATGTGAGGTCTGCATATTTGGTTCTACGCTGAACGTTTTGGAAAGTGTGGTAGATGGAGATCACGACAGGTTCGAAAAAATTATTGCTCTAGTTAGTAGATGTCACAGTGCGAATGTGAAGAAATGCTGGGGAACGTGATGGATAGACAGCTTGATAACAGACGATAAAGCCGTTCCGCGATTTATATGAAACACAGGAAATGAATCCCGACAAGCAGAAAAATAATAATTGACCGGAGACGACTGTTTCCTGCCTATCTTTATTCTACTCGAATGATCCTGCTGGTTAATTTATGAGATTCGAGTTGGCTACCCGAATGTATGTGGTGGCCTATGCTTGGAACCATCAACTGATGATGTCATGACAGACCCTGTGAGAGTGTTCCACACCAGACACCTTCGAACGCTGAATTATAGTTGTCTGCAAATCGTGTAGTTCATCTGACGTTACAACTGAACTGAGTTACCTCGGAGGACTAGGTATCGGTAAGTTTCACGACGGATTGTATCGTCTATGGAAGATCCTGCAGACTAAACTTGAATTACTACTGCCAAATCAATATCTGAAGGAGTATCCCAGTTTGAGTTACCTTTTTGGATACAATGAACGATTTTTTGTGACCAACTCGGTCGCTCTTCCTTGCGCTTTCTCAGTAAAGTCACCATTCTGCATGAGATGCGTACAACAGTCTTTAGTATTTTGCTGATAATGGAATTTCTTAAACAACTTAAGTCATTGGTTCACTTTTTCTACTGTTTAGCTATACTTTGGTGACACTCAAGTTGTCTGGGATAATCGTCCTCCGCTCTTGCTCACAACTGTTGATACTCCACTTTAACTTTTAATGGAGTACTCAGTTCCACGTGTGGCAAAGGTGCATTCTATTGCATTGCATTAAAACCACCGCTTTTGTTTACAGTCTTGCAGTATTGAACATCTAGATCTCTTTGTAGCTTCTTACCGTCTGTTTTGTCATTTTGAATGCCCCGTCTTTTATGTACAACATATAGCAACAGAAGGAGCTAACAAGTTGTGGGATTTTGAGCGGGAGCATATCAGTTGGTGGGGATCCTAGTACGGAACAACGGGACGGCGTTTTCAGAGCAGTACCAATTTCAAAGTGCGCCGTCGACCTTTCACATTAAAACTGTACACCTTGAGATAGTTGATGAACCATAGAAGCTGGAACTCCCCTATACCATGCCTTACGGAGCCTTGTAAACTAGACTGGATAGTCAACTCGATCGAATGCTTTTGCCTGCCTTTCTCGGCAGCAGCCCAAGTTGATAATGTATGAACGTCTCTCTAGGAGTCTATGTTGATAGGCAATTCCAATCGAACAAGATGATCTTGTAACTGAGTATCAATTAGGGCTTCTGTGAATTTTGAGGCCTACACCTCACGGATCGTCACGTGATCGTCACTTTCGGAAACAGATAAACTGGTGTACATCTTCCAGGCATTGGTAAACTTATCCTTCATCTGGTTCATTAGCTATCGTGACACCCATCCATTGGAAAACATTCGGAAGTTGATGGTCTAATGACCTGCTCACAAGTCATGGAATCCTTGACCATCCAGCTGAAGTGTTAGATTAGCGAGTTATTAGAACGACATAGTTGCGAACACGGTTTGCTTTTCGTTTGTGTTATGATGATTAGACACCAATTTATTACTTCGGTTAGTATTGTGTCATATCGATAAAGGATTGGTTTCCACGATGAAGGCCTGGTGGCATTCCACAACGCTTTTTGACACCAGTGTGACGTAGCACTATGTTCCGCCCAAGTGCGTATCTGTAACCACACGTTTACCGGTCTTCCACATAAACTCTTTGCTCTCGGTTCATTCTATTCTTTTCCCACTCTTTTACTGCTACCGTAGCTTGGCTTATTATTGTCACATGCAACTAAGATCTGAGTGTACAGAATTTTAAGTTCCTCTCCGTCATCTTATTTTTAAGAACCGTTTCTTTGCAGTCACATTTCGAGCATTTCTACTTATCCTTTGATTGTGCCATAGTGATCTTGATGTATGGATTCTGATTTGTTTACTCTGTTTTGATTTCAATGTCCGTTCACCTTGGGACGTTTATATTTACCCCAACTACGACACCCTTCAGTCTATCCACGTCCGTACCTTTCGACGATGACGTCAACTGTATTTGTTTGTCGGCCACAGTTTGACGAACTGAAGTGGTCACAGTCCAAGTAGATTTCATGGTGTTAATCGACCTCCATAAACTTCAACTACCACCGGTTAATCTATCGCAAACAATGTATTATTTATACACGCGCTTATTAGCACACCGTACCGCCATCTGGTTGAACACAGTCGACACATCAGCACACTCAAGTGACCGCGTTTTACATTGACCCACATGGTGTTTCTTGTTTGTTCCAAAGTGTCATTCCATACAGTCAATCGTGAATGACCGCGCTACATAAAGTGGTTGACCCCGACTTACTGTTGACTCAATACACGTGCCGGTGCCAGTTGATGTTGTAGCGCTTGGTTCACTATTCAGTTGACAATTGGCGCTGGATTTAATGACTAACGATGCTTGATCTAGTATTGCTTGTGTATGTACAATCGATCAACTGGTATGCGACGGCCGTTCGAATGAATATACCAGAACTGGTTCCGTTCGGTTTACAACAGTGGGCTCCCATAAAATCAGAATTTGCTTTCTTTAAAACGAGCATGTTTATTCGTCACCATTGTCAAGGGGACCCACCACGCCTATCCCATTGTGAAAACTGGCGACAACATAGTTGTCGAGCGGCCGAATTTATTTGTTTATCTTGCACTGTCGAGTAGTATCGCCTTCACTGTTACGTGTTATACTTTCTTATCTGCCACTTATTTGTGCCAGTTCAGATGATGTCATCCACGTGACTGTCGTTGCAGGTGACCTTGTATTAGATGTGTGTTAGGAGCGCCTGTTGAGTCATTTGTTTACTTATCAGCCTAGCATGGAGAGATGTGCTTGAATTAAGCTTTGGCAAGTTGTACATTTTGCAGTGGAGGATGATTAAATAGAATAATTATACCGCTTGTCAACTAAGAAATATGCATCTGGGTTTTGAGAAGTGATTAATCAGCTTATCTCGTCCCTACGACTGTTCAGCTCACGCATGGGACGCCATATGACCAAGTGAGTTGGTCCATCGTGAATGGTTTGCATTGTGACGGCCTTCAGGTATCATAACCCACTGTTATCTTTTATTGTACACGACCAGCTCCTCCATTTATCCAACGCTTCTATTCACTGTCATTCTCGGGTGTGGAAATTAAAGGATTTTCATGATGTTGCCTAATTACTATTGCCCTTCAACTCTTCGAAGTCTCATTCTCATTGAGCATCCTTTGGATCATGTAGGGCTTCGAGTAAATAATGCAGGTCTTCATTTCCCCGTAGGCTTTCGAGTGCTTTTGCATCCAGCTGTGCAGAATACGTCACCAAACTGCATTGGTGAGGTGATTGGGGAGTTGATATCATCCATAAGAGTGTGTCGTTTGTGCTGTTTTTAACACATCTGTCTTGATGTCCAAGAGCGTTGTTATACAGAAGCGAACAGTTCTGTACACTATGGTTCAACCGAAGGTCCTTAAAGTTTACCTATTGAGTTTCGTTTAAACAAACGTCTATACACCATTGCTGCTCAGCTATTTTTGAGTGTTTTTACAATAACAATAAGCTGTTCAGTACGTAAATTTTATCCGCTCCACCTACCAGTTGTACTTCTGTTGTCTTTTGAGATTCACCATCTTTTCACAGCTGTACGCGTTTTTTCAAGCTAATAATTTTTGAAGGGTACTATGCGTCGAATATGAAAACGTGTTGACTTCTCAGAGAACTGACTGTCCATCTGCAGTGGTCGAAGTTGGTTTCATGATAACCGTGTTATTGTATTATGGCATTTAAGTAGTGGTGGCCTCTACACGTGTGTGTCGGTATGTCTGGTTAACCGGTAAACCAAAAGTGTGTTCATTTGTGGTTCAGTCAAGTAGATGTATTGGACACGTAAACATGTATACTTATGTTGAAGAGCTTGAATAGTTTGGACTACCTAATTTGTTTACTCATCTGTAGATTGACAATAGATTTCATGTTCGAGTTAGACTACTAAATTCTTGAAGTTGTTCTAGAGCCTTTACTTAATAATACTTTGATCATTCCGGCACAACGCAAATTCATGTTATTCATTTTTCAGTAATGTGCATTATTCGGCTTGTAGCGAACTGTAACTGACACCTTGAAGGAAACACAATTCGTAAGTAGTGTTAGGACAAACAATCACTAATTAGGCCTACACAGGTTGTTACACATACTGTTGCTTTCGTGTTAGGTGAGAATCACTGGTTCCGTTTCATATAGATTGAACACATCCACAATTGATCGCAGCTGTCGCATTCCCATAGACTTTCCAGTCGGCCCCTTTCGAAAGAAGCACTAGACTCGAGTTTCGCTCTCATTAGAGCTCGTCAGTAGTGCATGCTTCTTTTCGAAAGGGCCGACTGGATAGTCTATGGAAGGCGAACGGCTGCGATCATTTGGTCGTGATGTTCGATTTATTTAAATCAAAAATCCCTACTCCTCATTCCAATTGCTCAGGCGGACTTATGGATGCTGCTCGTGTGTATTGTTGCCAGGCTGTGTTTTCTCAATTCGTATATGTTTGCCACAGTGTGTGTTGATTATTACAATTACCTCTCTCTGTACTCCACACTTTGTATTAGGGTGCAGCCACCTTTGTCTCGTATTTTCCAGGAAGACAGCCTTGTTACTCTGTTACCCCTCGTGAAGTGGTGGTATATCAGCGTCAAACCATTTGATTGAACGAGATTGTTTCACGCATACTGGACAGCCATAGGTCAGGTCCCATGTATTGCAGCGCTTGCGGCATATCTGAACTTGTATACGTGTCAGAGGAGAAATTGGGAATATATCACAACACTCTACTTTTTAAATTGCCGTATATTACACTTGCGGATTGCAGATAACTACATGGGGCTGGTGCAAGTGAGAATATTTCGAAAGGTGGGACGTTTTTGATAGTTGTGAACAGTGGTGGTGTCTTTCGTTTTGGTATTGGTATGTTCGCCGAGCTTGGCATTTAGGTTGCAAACGTTTCATCACCAAACGAGGTGACATCATCAGTGCGTAAGTGTTTCAGCGTATAGTTTTGAGCGTGGAGGTTGGTGAAGTGCGATGGATTTCTGCTCTTAGTATATATGCATAGGTTGTTGACCTTCTGACCTGATTGTTGGTTTCGCTTCTGCTTGTTTCATGTTTGTATCTTGTATCCTATCACCATTGGTTGATTCTTGTAATGCATCTGAACTTCGACCCACTGTCCGATTTGGTTATTTTCTGTCTGTCCCTTGAGTCTTTTTTGATCTTTCCTGAGTTCTCTTGA
Organism: Paragonimus kellicotti; assembly: GCA_014220965.1. Classification (NCBI taxonomy): domain Eukaryota; kingdom Metazoa; phylum Platyhelminthes; class Trematoda; order Plagiorchiida; family Troglotrematidae; genus Paragonimus; species Paragonimus kellicotti. The sequence continues at coordinate 26,050 of LOND01001693.1, read as the reverse complement.
TTGCTTTTTTCCTTCCCGTTGCTGAACTCTGAACTTACCCGATTTGATTGGTTGGTCCTCGTAAATTGGTCCAGTAAGTCATTTCTTCTTTTTGGAATTATATCCAATTGGTTATTTGTTGGCTGGTTTAGACTTTGGTCTGATCTGTTCAAGTTGCTCCGTTCAGGTTCACAGGAATTTGGGCTTGATGGTGTCTACATCTCTTCAATTCCTTGGTTCGTAGATTTTGTCCAGCTCGGCCGATGAATGTATTCAATCTGTGTATTCAACCTGTGAGAAGGTTGTGTGTTCATGATCTAATCATCTAGGTTCTGTTCACCGTCAGGGCTTGTATGTTGATGAAAATGATCGATCCCCACGGTTGCCTACTTGAGTTCTTACTCGCTAATGTCATCCGATACGTGTGATTGAACATCTTATATCCTCATCCTTTAGTGACCACTGTTCGCAGCCATAAATTAAGACTCCCGTGACCATGGCCAGGCAAATGCGACGCTTAGGTTTCCGTGAGACACTTGTTAGTGCCAAAGATGCTTTAATTTGTACAGCATTACTCTAGTCTTCGAAACAAGAGCTCTGACCTCACCTCTCACATTCCCATGATTAGAGGTGCAGTTTTCTAGTTGTACAAGCTGGTCAGAAACCTCCATAACTTCATTGTGTGGTCAAAATAAACAAGCGCTATTGTCACAATCTTCGAACGTCTATAAGCGGGCTTGTAAATTTTTTTAACGTTAGCCTGGTCGTTATATATTTTACCGATAAACAAACCACTGTGTTGACTCAACGAAGACACACCATTTAGTCAGCATAGCTCCCACCAATCGATCTCAAACCGTCTGATACCACGTAATAAATGGTCTTCTGATTTTGTAATTTAATTCTTTGTTCAAAGGAAAACTAGTGAAAGCCCTAAAATTTGTGTTGTTTCGCCACCAGTTTCCATGAGTTCGTATAATTCCCCGTCTGGTTCTCCGATTTGGCTGCTCGCCGATTTCAAACCGACGGTTCACTAACGTTAACGGAAAACGTATTGGGCTTCGAAACAGTTTCTACTTGATCACTCGTGTTATTGATGTTGAACTGTTTTTTGATTGGGGTTTCATTAGTTTTCAGACAGTACATTCTCACATTCATTTGATCCGAGCAAGAAGGGGATGGACAGCTGTTTCGATCTATTTGGGTCTCCATATCATCGTACGGTCTCTTGGCATGTGTCAGATTAATTGTCCAAACAGTTATTCACTATGAATCAGAGGATGTTGGTTGTTCTAAAAGGGAATTGCACCAGCCACAGATTGTGGCACCGAGCTTAGTTAAAATGTTGGTGTAGCGTTCCCATGCTAAACAGACACTTCAGTGTACAATACATCAGTACCCAGGATTACAACTTTTTTCAGCATTGGTTACTCGTATTCCACATCGTCGGCCCAAAGCGTCAATGTATTCGGATACGTGATTGTCGAAAAATCTTCTGTTGCACTTATGAATACTACAAATACAATGAGAAATTTTCGGTTGATCAGCCTATTGGAATTCGATGTCATTTTACGTATCCGCCTGTTGATGGATAGGTCTAAATGGTTGTACTCGATAAGAGAACGGCGATATATTTTAATAAGTTTGACAATAGACATGTCTGTAGGAATGCACATTATGCATTCTAGTTTGTTGTAATCATGTGACTATTGCATAGCATGATGATTACCTATCGCTATCTCGTAGCACTGACAAGTCTGTTTGTGGATTTTGAACGACTTACAAGTTGGTTCATTTTTGTCGTCTAAACCATGACAGAAATGGGTTTCATGCCGAGAGAGTGGTTTGTGCCAGTCACGATCTCCTGCGTTTTGGCTTTCTTTGTTTACTCAATTTGTGCATTAACGAACGACCGCTTGCGTTTTCTGCCGCAGACCGGAGATCTTTTGAGCCATTATGATGCATTTTAAATGGTTCGTGCCATCTAAAGAGATGAGGTAAGTAATCATAATATGTATATTTTTTGTGATCATGACGAATACTAAGGCTACACACATTGCGGCTGATGAATAGTAAGGTGGGTCGATGGTTTGAGTGTTCAATGGTTTAGTCTACAGCACTGCCGATGTTTAGACATTTCAAAGATATTAATCGAACACTTCTCTTTAAGTTTCTTAGTAATCACATTTTGGACACTTTAAAAAGAATAAAGCAAACGAACTTGATTCACTGGTAGATTGTCACGCGTACACCGGCATCACAGATATGTTGCCGCGTTGTCATCACCTTATCCATTTTCGTACTGTTGGAACAATTCTCTTTGATCAACCAATCATCGGTAACTCAATACATGTAAAGTATTCTGATACCTTCATCCACTGTTCATGAAACGATCTTATTCTTTCAAGGTAGGTTAATGAAGATAGCCTTCGCAAACGACTCTACCTGACCACACCTTGGCCAATAAGTGACCAAAGAGAATCAGCTTTGTGGGGTTAGTCCAATCAGTATTGTCTTATTTCGTCACGCATGTCCAGTATTCAGAAAATTTGTACACATTTTCGTTTATTCCATGGAATTTCAAACTGGGAGACCGACACGTTCAGTTTTACAGAACTGTCACGATTTGGATGGTACGACAGCTTGGAACGCTTACCCTGTCAACCAGAATCAGAGTACCTTTCCGGTTTTCTCACTCGGCAGACTGCTAGATTGATAAGCCAGATAACACAACCTGGTTGTAATCAACGATTGGTCAGATGTTGTTCGTGTATACACCGTGGGGATAAAGTCAGGGAACTGACGAACCTGTGTGTGCATCACATCAGAACGAGCGTTCGTATGCTTTGGTGGTCAATACGTTCAGTTTGAGACAGACTGTGAGTACATTCCAGAAATGAATTTTCATCACGTCTCGAGTGATCGAATGTCCTACTCAGCCTATTCTGCACACTAATGCATGATTTCTGTAATCTAGTTTACCTCTTCCCAAACAAAATATGTTTGGAATGCATCCCACGTTTTGTTTCACCATATGAACTGAAAACATTTAGCTCTTCCCGCCCATCTATTTATCGAGTCATCTAAGCTGACTGTAATGTTCACATGACCGCCAGTTGCTTGACCTATTCACTTACAGTTCGATCAGCTAAACAAAATTCCGTGGCATTAGATGCTCACTATGACCATCCTTCCTGTTCTGTTGTTGATCAGCTGATGCTGATCATGTGACGCGTTTTGCGCATCTTATTATCGATTTAGTTCTGTTGGCATGTCTACGTTACACTTCATGATATCAAGTCCTGATTCGATAATGTGTGTTGTTATGTCACGCGCATACGTGATATATTTTGTCTGTGTTCAGTCACGTCCGAGCGTCTTTGGGTTTGGCCTCCTAACTGAAATGCACCAGCGATCAGTTTGTTTATTGTATTCAGTTTGTGTCGGAAATAATTGTATGATTATTTTCATTCGAGCATCAGATGGTGAAACTACACTCAATACTGGTGACGTCATAATTAGACTACAAAAACAAACAAGAAGATTCAGCACATAGAGGTAACCAATAATGAGAGCACATAGAACTATCTTGATTTCTTTTTCAGTATGCAAACTCGACATCTGAGGGAGCATGCATCGACAATGATAGTTACGTGTGGTATGCTATATTACTTTCGTCTGTGATCGTAGTAATTACACGTGAGCGGCGGTTTCCACGGGAGGGCTCAAAAAAAATCGCCATTGTACCTCAAAGATGTGTATTCAGGTTGTGGAATTTGGGTCCTTAGGATGTCCGGTCAAAACATTTTCGTCACGTTGCCTGCCATAGTTAGGATCTTGGTGTACTGCCTTGGTCCATAGCTTAAAGGCCGTTCTCTATAATTGCACATGAAGTACAGACTATATGAATTCGGGACGTCCTCTCATTAAATCCTTCCCTCTGCTTATACCGCTAGAGATTTGTTTTAATTTTTCAGCTTACAGTGTTTTTCGGTAGGAAGTGATACCCTGTGACCCTCACGCTTGGTAGGAACCAAGGTGACCCTCCCATAAGTGGCATGCTACACTACGCATTTTTCATCGCTCCCTAGCAACTGTATTCTTCATGAACGTAGGGATTAAGACGTAGTAATACTAATGCATAAAGTGATCAAGTCGATTGCATTGCCTACATTAACACACACAATCCGTCGTATCTCACACACCTTGTGGGGGGTTTGCAGACACTTACTGTACACGAATTTGACATTTTTATGGTTAACCGAACGGGATTTCAACTTTCTTTGGATCCAATCTTTCACTTTAGTATGGATCAACCTGTTGAACTATGGAACTGGTCACGGTGTAGAAGCACTCATCTGGTCCACTGAATAAACTTTGCTCACTGACAGCGTTTGTTCATTCGGCTGACTTCAAAGTGATTGATAAGCATGGAAATCCGAGGGTATTACTGTTAACTGCGACCTATTGTGCATACTTCGTTCATAGTTGTGTGTCGGGTTAATATTGGTATCCACTGCTAATATATTCTGATGGTATTGATGCACATGAGCAGAAGAATGTATCATAAACATATCTACTTGTAAATCAGCGTTATTCATTACCGTCAGGCTGCAACCTGTCCGACCTGGTCCACCTTTAAGTCGATTTTCAATCGCAACATCTACACACACTCCATATGTTTGCGATTTCTTAATTTCTACCCACATTTCATGATCACGATTCTCCCTGTTTGAACGTCTCAACCACCAATCCGTTACTTGAAAAAAAAGTACCTCCCGAACACTGCACTAACAATTGTGGGTGACTCGTGAAAGTGTTCCTCCCACCATATAACTCTCTTGAGGAAACCAAAGCACCGTCTAGGCTTCTATCAGGATGTATTCTAGAAAACATCAAACCACCAACCATCTGGTATTAAGTATTTGGCGCTCATCGATAATTTGTACAGATTGATTGTGCTTGTTCAAACATCACGCCGTGAATGATTGCCAATATTCAAACAATATACTGTTCTTTGGGTCCCAACTGATCGTGCGTCGTTCTTTTCGGTTGTATTTGTGCCATGTCGTCTTTTCCTAATCCTGGCCAAATGAAGACTTTCACAGGATTTGTTTGGCAACTGTGTTTACTGAATGGTTTTGCTTTCACCTGCGCTCCGACCATTTGTTTGTTCTGAGTACCGTTTCATTCCTATATGCAGCAGTCATGAACATACTGATGCTACCTGGTTTTCCAGTTAAAAAAACACGTGCGAACGTAACCTGTTTAATTTTATAAGCGAATCACATTTTGGATTAACATTATTCGGCGAGGCAGAGAACGGATCGATAGATTCGGGCGGAACGTGCGCGTAAGTAAACAACTGCTCACACACAAACAGGTGATTAACAGCACATAGCACAACTATCACTTTACTGTGCAGTTTGCCTATCAGTTTCTCGAACAATATTCCTCAATAGCGGGTACGAACCCCTATTTTTTAGCAGGTCATGTCCTTAGGATGTCTTTTAAAATGCTCTCTTTTCGGCCTTATAAATATACGATTTCGTCGGCCTGGCGAAGAGGTGCAGGGAAGCACACTGCGGTCCTAAAAGAACATGTGCGGTTGGTGGTATTTGTTGAGGCACATTGTTGATTCCTTTGCCCTAGTCTGCTTACAATACAGATTACTAACACTATTTTTCGTTCTTCTCGAGTGCAAACCCAGGCGTGTAATTGTATGTCTATCAAAGTTGACCACTGGGTCTTATGGCCTTATTGTTTTCATTCATACCAGTAGCAATATGCATTGCAAACAGTTGGCCTAGTTGGGTCTCATCAGCATCATGCACGCCCGAGAATCGAACCACGACCCGTGAATAAGTGGCAGATTGTAGTTCCAAGACACTTATCCACTAGATCATGGAGTTGCGGTCACCGAGCTATTCATCTGTTACGCGTTTCTTCCGTTCTTCATCTTTTTTGTTTCCATTGTGCCATAACTATGGACTGAAGGTCATACTCGAATAGCACGTCATTCGTTCGTAACTAATGGAATGATTTTATTGGCTTTCAGTATGATGACCGATTTGCCAAGCAGCCACACGAACTCGGATCTGGTGCACCACGCAGAGTCAGCCCAGGGTGATAACTGCGTTACTTGTCGGATTATCGGTTCGGTTCTACCGATCGCCATCTCTGGTTACATTCTTTATGCAGCCAGACTACAGTGGTCTCAGTATGTCGGATTTCAACGAGTAGCTTATGTCGGCCTTTGTACCGGCCTTTCTGCTGGTAAGTCTGTCTGTTTTGGTTGTTGCACTGTTCATGAGATATCCGGTTAAGGCCGATATCCGGTTGTCATCATTATCTAGATTTTTAAGTCTACCAGTAATCAATCACCATTGTTGCTGAATTTTTGTGCAACTTCTGAACTGTTTGATAAACCCCATAGGTCAGCACGAATTTATATTGGTTTTTGTCTGTTTCCATCCTGGCGTCTTGAATCGCCTAGTTTGTTAGGAGGCTATTGTGTTGACTCATGTTAAAGTTTGAAGGCGATGGCTAGCCCGTACTCAACTATATCTTGGCTGAATTTCTGTGGGTCATGCAAATTTCGTCATTCACTGGGCTATCTTGACTATGTCACTAGAGCTGTTTTCGATGAGCTTACGAATCAGTTCGTCACCATCCACACATTGACATAACGTGAGACGATTGAAGTTCGAACCACTCAATTCGTGCGTTATGGTTGCACACGAGGACGGTGAATAATCAACGAAGTTAGGGGCCTCATAACAGTCCTCTAAGCTAATAGAATACAACCGCAAGACAACTGTTAAGTCATGACGACAGCTCACTTTACCTCTTAGTAAAATGACACGTGTACGTTCTTGTACTACTAACGAACAGGGTGATTCGCAGCGCCCAGCTGAAACCACTCGAACAAACATTATGCATTGTTCTCGCTCGGGCTTGCTGCGCTTTTACACACATGCACTGGTCGAGTAGCCATTCATTCAGGGTGAATAAGACGACCCGATATGGCTACAACTGCCTCGGCAGACATCCCCCACATGAAAGCAGTCATTTATGCGATCCACTTTCCTGTCTCGTCCCCACATGCGACCATGATTCGTACATTCGACTCGACACAGTTTTATCGGACGCTGAGCCCCGTTTCCACTTCGAGAAGTTAGATGAACGGTGGGAACCTTCCCATAACACTAGGTGTTGTTGATCTAGCCCATGTCTAGGCTACTATCCAGTAGGCTGGCATGAATGAGTCGGTCCTTTGTTTTATCACTCCGTCAACTGTTAAGACTAACCTGACTCACCGTTAAAAATGTGTGCTCCAAATATATAACTCTTGATGCTTTCGAGCAAATGAGGATGAAATGCATAGACGAGCTGGAAACAGGGAATGAGCTTCCCTCGAGGGTCAGATGAACGATATTGGCTGAGAAGCTTATAATATCAACAATTCCGTATTCACCTTGGGTGGTGATTACTTAGCCAGTACATATCTGTTAGAGTGAAGCAAGTCTGTACGTTGAATACCTGTCTGGTTTGATCGCTGAAAACCATCTCGCCCATTTTTTGTCCGTGAGTGTATGCTGTATGGAATTGCTTTCTCCTTTAAAACGACACGATTCATTGTCTCATGGACAGTATTAGTCAACCGTTGTTGTCAACTGGGTGATTCGGAAGAAGTTCACGTGTATGATCTACGATTGCTCAATTTATGATACTAACACCGTGTGTGTTTCTTACACGTGGTGTCAACATGCAGACCACCTGGGTGTGTTAGATTACACCAGAATGTGTTATCGGCCGGAGTTTTGACAAAGGTTTCACCGTCAACAGTTAACGTGCGACATCACTTTGGAACGATGAACATCGGTAGAAAAGGTTCCACAACAATCCGATAATAACGACATGATAGGCATACGTGAACAGTAACCAAAAGATTCGGTAAGTCACGAAGATTAATCTATTTATCCAGGTAGCAAAGTAGTGTGAGGTCACTGAATTATAGTGTGTCTCCTCTTATCAGGTTTACGAAAGAAACTATCAATTCAAGTTGAACAACTGTCATATTTGACCGCAGCTTTTGAATTCGTATAGACCTTCTGGTCAACCCTTTTCTGAAAGGAGTATTGAACTCAAGTTTTGCTCATGTTAGAATTCATCGTTGGTAGCGCATATCTTTGCCGCGACCGGGGTTTAAACTTCG
>LOND01001693.1:0-10394 GCA_014220965.1 Paragonimus kellicotti | reverse complement strand
TGACTTATCCAATCGTACAATTTGCTTCAAAACAGATACGAGACATGTATGATAGGTCCTAAGATGAAACCTCCCAATCTCATCATTCCATATGTTGGAGGATCTTGACTTTATTTCTTCAGCGTTGTTAGAATTCACATTCAGGTATATTCACAGTTCGGTTAGGCTAGGTTCGTGGAAGGATTAACAACATGTTAATTGTTGCACACGAATTGGTACGTTGGTGGAATCCACACTCATCGGAATTTATGAGGGTTTGTCCCACAGAGCAACTGACACTGGAGGATGAAGGCATTGCACTAAGAATGTGATTAGTATATAGTCGTTGTGCACGGCTTCGAAATATCTGGCCTGTGTTTCAGTTCCTAGGTCGTATTATTGACGGTGTTCATTAAATTCCCTATCATACCGCGCTACTTACTATTTTGCAGTGGTATATTTATATAATGTTTTCTTGCCGTTATCACGATGAATGCAGATTGGGCAGCTCGTTCAGCAAATGTTGCCGCACGTACGATGTTGAGGTAGACTAAATTGTTTTCAAACTACAATATTTAACGGGCCTCGATAATCGAAAATAAAACAGAACGGTTTGTGTAGTCCCGTGGTTTGGCAAAAATGTACTCTCAGCTGTAGACGGGCGGGTTTTAATACGGCGGTTGAGAATTATCCTAGGGGACGAAACTCCATTATCCTCATGCTCAAGACAGTTACAGTGTTTCCCGCTGTTTAAGTGTGTAGCGTTCGTTAAAAACCCAGCGGCGATCTTTCAGAAACCAAGATCTATTGACAACGAGTGTATAGGCTCCATGTTTCTGAAAAGGTGCATGGTATCCTCTCGACAAAACCATAGATCACGAAACGGGGCTACGTGTATCAATTAAATTAATTTCAATGAAACAATAAAGTGGTGAAGATAACTGCTGCCCCAACACCGATAGAATTATCAGCGCGATCAGCAAGCTAACCTGTCGAAAGTGGTCAACCGCACGTGGTGTTCAGCATGATTGTCGGTAGATAGGCCTAACATAGTGTGGACCTTAACACAAGGTGGCGTTCTACGCATCTCACTGACTAACTATGTCAAACCGAACGGTGTGATGATCACGTATAATAGTTGAAAATAAGCAATAGTAATCGGAATTGTAATTATCTCAAACCCAGACAGAGTTACTGTGCGGTAGTAACAACACAACAAATGGGCCAACGAAATCGTGATGTAGCCCACATGACGTACAGCATAATTGTTTATGCCGTTAAACAACAATAATACAATGTACAGATACGAATTAAAATCACCACATCCACCACAGTTTAAATTAAACTTGGGGTTGTAGTAATGTCGTTGCTTCCATTTCACACGTTCGCAAGTTCTTATCTGCGCCGGCTCAATAGCAGCTACTTCTCCAGTGACCGGATTCAAATCTGAAACAGAATTTTTAGTCTCAGAAGATTCAAGACGCAATGCAAAATAAGGCCTCAAAGTGTACATGCACTTACGATTAGGAATAGATGGGTCAGAATTATTGACGAAAATGGGTTTTGGACTGTGCATTTTTATGAGTGAAGGTTCGCAATTACCAAGAATGGATAAAACATGTCTAGTAAAACCCTCAAAAAGATATCTGCAGGCTTCTGTACAACAGGATGTTTTGGTCGCTTTGTGAATTCAAATGAAATAAAAGATAACAATACCGATATCAATAATGAAGGAATGTTTGCGGCCACCATTACCAGTAGGCGATTATGTTATGTGTTTCATAGAGTCAACGGACTTAGTAGAAATTACTGTAAGAGCGATGGATTGGAAGTCACATGAAAGACTGCTCTTCTGAAGAGGTGTGGACCAGACACGTCATCGAACTACGGAAGACGGCTTGAATGTGGCTTGTTTCAATACATTTATGATATTCGGAATTTTGAAACGAACACGTAAGTTGAGAATGATTTTGGCCACAGGAATTACAGCTATTCCAATATCAGAGTTCTGATTAGAATGAGGTGGCTCAAATGCTGCACTTCTTTGACAAGTTAACTTTTTGAACTGTGTTGTTGTTTGCTTGCTTGCCCTTTTGTCCAAAATCGCCTCCTTCCTGGAGAAAACGATTTTATCCAGTAAAAGTGAACGTAAATGTCGTGGACAGCCGGGAGATAACCCTCGCTATTTTTTCATCCCTCCGGCCCTTATTCCGCTATACTCATCGGTGGCTTAATGATCTTAACCACTATTTTTGATAACCGCCCATTGACTTTTTGATCCGAGAATGGTCGAGGGTCGCTATGTGACGAATAAATACGCTGTAATTTTTTTCTTGTCGCACACATGATTGGGGTGGAACAAAGCTGCTTTTCGTACCCGTCTTCTGGTTTGTCGTGGGAGCAATTAACGGGAACAATCGCGTTATTTTCGGAACCAATATCTTCCGTGTCAATTATTACGAGGAGGAGAATGCAATTTCTGCCAAGCGCATGGCTTTATCGCGGACGAACCTGCGTATTCTTTCGAGGGTTTACAACACTTCCCAACATTGTTGGCATTATATGACAGGGCTAACTTTTCGTTCGCCACGGCCCCAACGTTGTTCACAGAGAGCTCAGGTAGATTAGAAGGGTGCTACCTTCCAGTAGTGGTAACTTTTGCTGGAGGGCAGAAGCATTGATTCCTGCGATTAATCGGTCCCAGGTGAATCTGTATTTGCTCACCCATATTAAATTTGGAAGCTTGAGTTTGAAGTTGAAGTATAGTATAAACACACATATCTTGGTTTTCTTTTCTCATTAGGGTATATGATTTCGTTCTTTTCTCAGCCTCGTGGTTGGCAGGCTAGACATGTTCGAGCAGCAGATGCACGAAAGAAGTGTACGGAAATCAGAAAGGCGAGTCCGGAAACGCTAGACTTCAAGCCATGACATGTGCATCTTTGCCAATAACTGTGAAAAGATGAAATATTTTCTGCTTTTCTATCATCTCTGCATGTTATACACCACTTTCCAAGGGGTTTCAGGTAATCTTCCATATCTCGTGAACTTGAATGAATATTAAGATTTTCCTATTAGCGAAAATTCATCATGCGGTATGTACTGGCTGCGACACCACATGTAGTAGTTGGAAATACGCAATATTAATCGTAGTTGTACTTAGCCCAAACCCGGAGCTCGTTTCTACGCAGTGGCAATAACACGGCAAATGAGCCAACAAACTCGTAGTATAATTCGTATTAGGTACAGTGTTATTATTTATACCGTTAAACAACAACAACAAGGAAATGTTCAAATACGAACTACAATCACTGTATCACGTCGATAGAGTCACTCACAACATGCAACCTAATAGGTGAAGGTCTGAAAAACTTCAGTCCCTTGGTTAGGGGTTTGGAAAAAAACTATCATATTGCTGTGGAAAAGTGATACTGATTCTGGTGCATAATCACTCGCTAACAGCCTTCTGGTACAGGATTTGATTGACACTCCCAATGCTTCTGTCTAGGTTTCGGAGCTTGACAATATGTCAGCTCACATACAACCGTAAGTGTTCACAACATTTCTAAATTCACGCTGTATCGGCCGGCCACATGTAGGCCCTGTTCTATGCACGCAAGGTAATTCTAGTGACCCATTCCTGACTGTCATATTGACTTTAGCTCTCAGTTTCTGTCGACCCACATTTATAGAAGATACTCTACAGATCCCATAACAGATATAGCTAACAATGAGACACTGTTTCTATGCGTCCGCTCTCTTATCTTCAGCCTCCGAGTTTCCTCATCCTTTGCTTAAGTGTGAATGTCGAGCGTGAGGTGTGACGAGCAGAGAAAATCAATGAAGTAGTGACCGTTTTTCCCTCGGAGGTCACTAGCAGACTCTTCGTGCTGATCCGTAAAATTTAGGATGTCCGACTACCAGTGGAGCCATCGGCAAAGCAGACCGCACACGCCCATAATAAGTGCAGAAGTTTAGAGCGCGGGATGGGACAGTTTGGAAGCCAATTCTTCTGTCCACTTGCTTCTAATATGTTACCGCCACAATCTTGAAATTTAGCGGTCTAGCCGGTAGATTTGAAACCATCTACCAAAACTGAGGTCCACAATTGCATCTCAGCTTTTAAGATTAACGAGACCGCTGTCATAGATGATGTCGCGCGCGATTTTTTCAACCAAGGAGGGAGGTCGTCGGCGAAGACCATCCCTCCGTGTTGGGATAACTCGGTTATAGCTCCCAGGTTCAAGAATGAAGTACAAGGTTTTTGCGGTAACCATACGGGAATTAACTTGATCGCGAACATTACCGTGGTTCTGGCATCCATTATGATCGAGATCATACTAACGAAAGGATTACAACACTCCTGAGGAAGGCCACCCGAGGTGGTTGAAACGTAGAGTATTACAACTTGCTCATAATGTTGTTACTCTCAATCCACTTATCATTAATGAGCTTATCGTTAGTGCCCAGAACTTCTTACTTATGGCCAATCCATGTTGCACAAGTGACCAGGCGCAATCCATCTTCGGATGCTCGAAGAAGCAGCCTTCACTCTAGCTAACTCTCTCTATAATGTATCCAAAAAGCCGCTCAGGAACGTTGCTTTCCGTGAGACACTAAAGAAAGTCGCCGTTATGTCTATATTTATGCTAAACTATCGACAATATTACCAGTTATCAACCGGTCGGCTCTACTAACATCCCACGTAAGATAATTAGGCATTCACTAAAGTACGTCTTCCTTGAAAAGATTTCTCCAGTGGCACTTCATTCTCCAATTGTTTTAATCTCCGTGATGGCCGGACTCGTGAACAGTTTGTTAAACTTCGTGTATAGACAGACAGAGGTCAAAGACAATGGTCTCATTTGGTTTATCCTTTTTATTATTATTCCTTCGAAGCCATTTTCCGTATCTCTAAAGCTCATGGCATCCAAGAGAAACTTCTCCGCTAAAACAGAGGTCTGAATTGCGTGACCGTGTAAGTTTCTCGAACGAAACCAATACGGGCATAGGTTAAAAGTGAACCTTTTTGACTGTACATGAATGCTGTTCCTGTCGTGTTGTATCAGGTTCACAGTATTGCTATTCGCCTGAAAATGTTATCACTTTGAAGGTGGGACCACCTCTGGGGTAGGTTCGGGAAAGTGTTGATGACAGTCTGGTTGAGCAAACTCATGAAGAAAAGCAAGTGACTATCCGGGAAGACACGGGATGCATAGTAAACTGTTGTTCGCAAATGAACCCTGTGCTATTACTGTTTAGGTTGTAGTGGACAACTGGATATGCGCTAGACCCTCGTCCACTAACAATTCTAAAACGCCTTTCCTGAAGAGCAATCGAAACGTAGTCCCAACAGGCATCGAACTAGAGAACGCAGTGGGGTTTAGAAACAAACCGTATATTTCCAGCAATGTTTGGAAATATGATAAGTAGTTAGCTCTAGCCTAGTCTGGGACCAACGGCAGCAACCAAGAGAAGAAAGAAGAATCGCGAGGTGGGCTACCGCCCACTCGGCGGCACTCAAAAGCGCGCCAAGCGAAAAGTGCGTGGAACCTTCGAGTGCGTTAAACAACGCTCGGAAAGGTTCGGGCTAAACGACCTTGAAGAATGGAATAGAAGATGAGTCGTTAGGAAAAGGACAAGCGTTCACTGCGTGCAATTAGTTGCACGACTGAAGAAAGTGGCACTGAGTTCATATCAGGCCTCCTATAGCAGGCGTACACAGAATCATGCGTACAGAACAAGCAAGCGGGAAACATGGTTGCAGCCGGGATCCTTAGAGAAGCCACACGATCGCTGGTCACTACAAGGTGCACGAATAATTACCGTGTACGACGTGCGGATTACAAAAGAGTTTTGTCTGCTCTCCTTTGGTTTTATTGCTACTGTATAGAAACCAGTTCAGAGTTTGAATTAAATACATTCCATATTGCTATTGCCTATTTCAAACTATTGCAAATGTGCAAGGCATGGTACTCACTCACATTCTTTCTTGGTATACTGTTCGTCAGATCCATTCACTGTCTTCGAACCAGGAGGAACAACCACTTCTGTCATTCATTTCAAAGAATACTATGTGTAGTGACCAGCGATCGTGTGGCTTCTCTAAGGATCCCGGCTGCAACCGTTGTTCCCGCTTGCTTGTTCTGTACGCATGATTCTGTGTACGACTGCTATAGGAGGCCTGATATGAACTCAGTGCCACTTTCTTCAGTCGTGCAACTAATTGCACGCAGTGAACGCTTGTCCTTTTCCTAACGACTCATCTTCTATTCCATTCTTCAAGGTCGTTTAGCCCGAACCTTTTCGAGCGTTGTTTAACGCACTCGAAGGTTCCACGCACTTTTCGCTTGGCGCGCTTTTCGAGTGCCGCCGAGTGGGCGGTAGCCCACCTCGTGCTTCTTTTCTTTCTTCTCTTGGTTGCTGCCGTTGGTCCCAGACTAGGCTAGAGCTAACTACTTATCATATTTCCAAACACTGCTGGAAATATACGGTTTGTTTCCAAACCTCAATGCGTTCTCTAGTTCGATGCCTGTTGGGGACGTTTCGAATGCTCTACAGGAAAGGCGCTTTAAATTGTTAGTGGACGAGGGTCTAGCGTATGCCCAACTTGTCCACTACAATTGGTAGATGGTGTGCACTACTGTATTTATTTTGTAATGCTGGTTTTTTTTTCTCCCTACTCCTCTGCGTAGTAATTGGTTGTGGAGTTGGAAAACCTGTCGGGCATGTCGTAAAAAAATGGACGATAACAAACGGCTCAATTCACCGAGAATAAACAATGTTGTCCAATCGTCTGAATGTTATTGAGAACTAATCAAGGTGCAGCACGCGTAGTTGATGAGTAGAAGCAATAGGACTGAAACACAAACCCAACAATAAAATTTTTCTCGCAGTGGGTCAATTATTTCTTCTGTAGGAGTAGTTCACAAGTACTTAAAGTATTTCTTTAAACGTATTTTGCATCTGCATTTTACCTAGTCAATCAACGTGGTTTGATGGAGTAATTACATGTACTGATCAAAATGTGATGTAAAACAGCGACGACACCATTATATTCACCTCCTAAAGCATCTGAAGCAAACGTTGGTGCTCGAATAGTCAGTGAAAATTAAGCAACTCTGAAAAAATTTACTGAAGGCTGGTGGATACACTAATTTATTCGTCTGTGCGGGTTTACGATTGTGGCGGGGAAGAACTGGTGTCCGTGAGTAGTAGTGGGATGCTGTGCGATGCACTCAATGGGACTGCATGAACTACTTGATAAGTGCGAGAGGGGTTGTGACTTGACCTGGTAAGCTTCCACTTGATTGTATAAATTCGTTGTCCGTATATAGAACGTTCAGGTCAGCAGTATCATGCTTCCAGCTCGTTTGATGGCAAAACGCTCATTCAGCAGTGATATCATTCGGAATGGTCCAGAGTACAGAGGTCACAGTAATCCTTTACTAGACAATCTCGGATAAACATGCGATCAAATCACAGGGGCTACGACTGGACCAGACATGTTTCTGCGCATGGATTAGGCAAAAACACTTCGTGTTTCGATAGTGTAAACGTAGTCCATTAGTTCGTCCGGGCAACTTCGGCAGGTGATCGCATAGTTGATCTCTGAACTAGCTCGGTCGGAATGATTCCAAGATCACCCTTCAGAGCCGATCTGATAATCAGAAGTTGAGCGAAAGACTGTTGAGAGCGAACTTCCTAACGAGGATGACGAGACGAATCGCGCATTATTAATCGCTTCAGTTTCGGCGGTTTCATCATATGAGAGGTTGTGTAAACGTATGAGTAGAATCAAACGTCAGTTGTTTGGAGTGAACCCTGGATGTTTCGGTCCTCATTGACTGAGGTAAATTCAGTGTCAGGTGAATAGGTCTACGTTATTATAATATGCCCACCAGATTGCTGTTGTGCGATTGGACGTCGGTATGCTTCAGCACTATCTGAACGTTTTCCCTCTCGTTCGCCTATTGCCCATTCTAAAACGAGGATCGTTCTGACGTCCCAATTACCACATCTGATCTTCAGGTCTTGTTCGCTCCTGCACCTTGACTGCTTTGTATGTTGATTATATGTCGTACATATGCAAACTCCCCATGATCTGCTTTCTTGATGCGTTTGTGATAAACGATTGATACGCACGTCTTCTTGGGCTGTGTTTTAAGCCATTCGATTGGGTACTCCGATAAAATAGACGATCCAGTTGTGTCAAGTGACTTGAGCAGATAACGGCGCCTTCAAATATCAACGGAAACTTCCGACCAGAACACTGGGAGCATATGCATTCGTTTCGATATGTACACAATGAAGCAAGCACGTCGAATCACGCGCAGATGTAACTGAGTGAATTAACTTTCAGGCGGTCAGTTGTAGACATGCATCGAACCAACAGGGGAACCGAGATTGCAATCTATCTGTATGTTGTAGTTTGCTAAACGGATATGAGCGGTTGTCTGAGTAAAAGTAGTCTGTCATTTTTGCAAATAACGTTCCGTTTACTTACGAGCGCAGCATGCCGCCTTCAGAATCGCCAATAATAATACGCTGGGCTCAATGTTGTGGTTTACTTCAACCGACTATCTTGTGATGCGTTTCAGCCGACGGCGATTCATTTCTTCCATTCTTCAGCTGTTCTTTAACATAAAGATGTTAGTGTCTCTCATATTTCTGTACGTAGTAGAGGACTTTGACAACCATTTTCCCATTGGGTACGAGTTAACTTGTTTGGACTCAGTGTCAAATCTGGCAGACCAAGGAAGGCAGAGTGGATCTAACTCCTCAGCTGGTTAGCCTACCGTTGACGTTGGAGAGCTGAGAAGTTATCTCAACCTAGCACCTAATTTTCCTCATTTCTCTGCTCGCACTTCTGCAGCATCTCCACCAACGTCAACGTATGGTAGGAGGAAGACAACACGGGCAGGCCTCGTTTCGTTGTTGGTCGGCCTAGACCCACCGCGCTCACTCCCCTATGTTCATTTGTATGATTCTCATGCACACTTAACCGCACATGATTGTACGGTTCGGGTTGGCCTGTCACAGTGGGCGAAGCCAAAGGACGCCTGCGCTTAAACGACACCACAAGTTGCCTTTGCCGCACCACTTGCGGTTCCACTCACACATCACGTATCCGGTGTAAACCCGAAGGAATAAGACCAGTAGGTGTGTGAGTGAGGCCTTTGTGTCCAGCCGCCTGACCGACGGAATGCTGGTTAACCAATTCATAGGCCAGCTCGACGATGAAACCTCTATTTCTCGAGAAATGAACAGAGGGGATACTAAAATGGTGAAATCTACACCGGAAGAGAATTATTGAAAATATGAAAATTGTCATACGGAAATAATGACCAATTTTTCACAGTGGAACTTACTGACTTTTACTTATGTCATAATGAACTGGCCGGATTTTCATTTGCGGCATTTCACTCATTGCCTGCCGGAAGCCGCGGGACACCGGCACGTTCCGACAGGCAGTTTGCTACAAGGGAAGAAGCATTGCAGCATAGCATTACACGCTGGTGCACTCTAGAGAAGATATGGAATGAAATCTCAATGCGGAGTTCGACTTGAAGGAAACAGACTAAACACTCAACATACAGCACAACAACAATGATAAAGAGAAGGAAAGGTAAAAACCTTCGACATCCAGACTTTATAAATGGGAGTGAATGCGGTCTAGACAACGGTAGTCCTCGGTTGACATGAACGAAATGAGAGGATATAAACGACATAACCTAGTCCACTCAATCATTCATTTAACGGTCACATTTCAGGTCACAACTGGAAACTAGACTGCTTGACTTTGAAACTGCTGAACTGTGGACCGCTACCAGCAACCAGTTCTTCCGGATTGCCAAAGACAGCAGTGTGCGACTCGAACAATATATCCGTGCCTTGGGGTAACGTCATCGAAGAAACGGGTCTTGTACCACTGGTTATAGTAACTTGTAGCTACTGACGTAACACTTGAATCGATAAACTGTATAGCAAAAAACCCATCATATCCATCGAAATTGTCAACTGCAGTTTAACGGAATATTTAGCTGCTGCTGGTTTAGGTCTCACTGTATCCTTCGATTTCCGATATGCAGAGCGAGCATGTAGAAGTAGTTAAATTTAGACTAACAAGTGCAGCCACATAAACCGCTCTGCAATGCGGCGTCGGGTCCACGAAGTACCGGAGTAATCTCCATATTCAAAGACGATGGTCTAACGCACAAGTAATATTGGGGAAATGAAGCCGGGTCCGCGCACTATGCATGCGTTAACAACAGATAATTCAGGCCATATTGATAGCATAGCATAAGGTCCCCCGAAATCTGTCGAAACTTCAAACAAATGGTGTAATGGAAATAATTGAGTTTTGAAGTACGTCATCTTTCTGGAGTTCAAACTGTACTCCTTTTTCTCGAGCG
>LOND01001692.1:66599-91315 GCA_014220965.1 Paragonimus kellicotti | reverse complement strand
CTGTACCTTCAAAAAAAAAAACAACTGAACGATACCTGAGAGTGAGGCGTCATAAGCTTAAGGTTTTTACTGATCCGAGTCACTGAATGCACCCACCTCGTGGATAACTCTGTGGAACCATGGGACTACATTGAACCTGATTAGCCATTTCACGTAGACTCCAGCCGACGATTGTCTATCCCGGAATAAGAACCCGATCTACAACGATTAGCCCCCAAGGGAATGATTCCACCTCTCCATACCGGGTCACCAGCTGTGCACTCCGCAATGCAATTCGGCCACAGCATCAGCGAAAAGTGACTGACGTGGCAGACGACTAGCTGGCGTTCTCAGTGCACAGTTCAGCCATCTAAGGCTACGTATACGCAGGGAATGAACGCAACAACTCGTTTGTTACTCAGTACTAGGTGCGCGCTCCCAAACCTCATCGTTGTCTACTCGTTGGTGCCACAAGATGTCAGCGATCGAACGCACGCACTGATGGTCGTATACCAAGAGACGATGTGTTCCCTTTCATAGGCGGCCAAGTTTCGTAGATGTAAAGTAGCACATCCCTCACAGTAGCCTCCTATACGCAACCTATGTGCTTCAGGGAGATCGCCCTGCCCCCAATCATGCCCTAGATTGGGTAATGTCGCTCTATTGTAAGAGGTACGGCCTTCTAGTTCGTTCCTTCTGACTCCGCCCATACTGATGCAACCTCCTAAGGACACAAACCTGTTCGTTGCTCACAACTATACTGTCCAGAATAAAATTCACGTTACCACAGTAATACAACAAAGCACTTTGCACCCTGAGACTAGACGTCTGAAAACGGCTAAACAACCTGTCGTTAACACAGTCAACATCCGACAGCCTTCCACCAAGCGGAAGGTCCACGCCAGCCGGCGTAACTATCGAATTGTTCTAAAATGCAAGCCTAATAGTTTTAACCCCCAAAAACCCAATAGACGGTCGACCCAAATCTCACAGGCCATTTATGAAACAGGTACTACGGCATGCGACGAGGTAGTGTGTGGGTTAGACAAACACTGAATTTCAGAGGAGTACCGAAGGTTGTCAGAGGTTAGATGAAACTTCCCCATGGTGATTCATAAAACAAGGAGGAAGCGTAGCTTGGTTACTGATTGTGAGACGCGGCTAACTAGTGAAATGGAAGTCGCTTTTGCATTACAGGACATTGACGAACTCTTCAAGTTTATTCGCTTTGCCGGCCGAGGACATTTGCCAGTGAAGCCACCGGCACTCAAACACAATAGAACCGCTGGCCCAGATGATCACGTGACGCCACTTTTCGTGAAAAGTAAACGGGCGTTAGTATCGGCTGTGACTCAGTTATTTCGAATGGACGACAGAAAACATCGCTCTGTGCAGTAGTCATTAGATAACGGTCCACACACCAAATATGAGATGTAGGTGTCTTGAGAAAATCGTAGGGAAATGAGCTTTATCCCGGTCATGACTAGGGCCCTGACGTCCACCATATTTCATCGACTCACCGCAGTTTGGGAAGCAGACACTATGGAAGAACCAAGAATACTCACAATCCAGTTAAAACGACAGTCAACATTTGCTGAGCCCGCTCAGGTAGGAACAATTACCTCGGTATATATACGGCCGTCAAATGTGGCTGGGCATCGCAATCAATAGATACGTAGACATCGTTTACTTTAAGAGTAAGGATATTCTAGAATAAGACAGAACTGTACACAGCCGTTCGTGGAAACCATATCAGGTGACATTGTTGACTGCACCCAAAAATAAACCAGTTCATCTGAAATAATTGAACAAAAATTCACCCTTCCATCAGAACCAAAACGTCGATTCGCAGACAAATGTGTATTCGATGAGCCTCTAAAGTCAAAAACTAAATAAACAGGAAATTTGAAAAATAACGAGAATGAGATTGGATCCCAAATGCTATTCCAGAAAGTTAGCATGACAAAAGGACAGCTAAGAAATGATAACGTCAGAAGTGAAGGCGGATGAAGGTAGATTAATAAGGATCATGACTAGTTCAACACTGTTTGGATGGTAGGAAAGAATGTCTCACAGACCTCAGTATGCATGATTCGCAACAAACAACGATTTATCTCCACCGGCAGTAGCCATATCCATGGTGAACTCGCCCTTCGCTGCATGTCCATTAGCCTGTAAAGGGATCACAAAAACGATTCAAAAATACCTCGAAAGCATCAACTATAGTTTCGGATATCTAAGGTCACTCAGCTGTCAATTAACATTCCGAAAGTTAAAAAACGTCCTAGTTATAAACATCTGGATATGCAACGAAATGTGAACAAACAAATTAGATTAAACGCATGTATAAACATATGAGGATACTATCAGAGTACGGAGCCATATAAATATGAAGGCCAACTTGATGACGTTGGTATACGCAGTTAGCAGTAGAAATTCAGTTGCAAAACAGTGGTCAGCCAACATGTTGGCCAGTAAATTCTCATTAGTTTTTAATCCGTTTGAGTGAGAAAAATCGTTCACCCATTTTTTCACTTCGCGAATCGTCCATATCGAAGGTATGAATACACTGAACAACAGCAACATGATCAACGCACAGTACTGTTTCTTATCACACATCTAATATGTGATATCGAAGAGGAGTTCATACCACTTTCACTTCAGGATATCCCTTACGTTTTCATGACTAACTGCCAATCTCAAATACCATAAAAAGCATCAGTGGGAATGTTGCGTACTACCAGTGAGCCAACTCAGGTCAAATTCACCAGCACATTGAGAGAAAAAAACGGAAACAGTAACATCGCACTGAAGTCCTAACACTGAGTCTAGAAAGCATCCTAACTGAGCTCGGTTGGTGAACATTTAAAGTGCATTACTAGAACATGGCTGTGCTTAACATAATGGGGACGGATGTACTGTGTCACAGCTATCCTTTTAATCAACCTAGCACGTTTCAAGTGCGTGGCCTACTGCCGCACGACGGCGCATCTCGATTTAAGGGTCGCTACTGTATGTTTCGCACAGTGTAGAGATGATTCTATTTCTATTCCCTGTTTTAATGACTCCTCTGGATTGCACACTCTGAATGTACAAAACACCAGAGAATCCTCATGAGACATCTTAAACAGATACTGGAGTGATAAGATAGAAACGTCGGGACAACCTGAAGTAAGAAAGACACAGAAAAACCACCAAGATCAAATGTGGAAACAGGAAGCCAACTAAGTAACCGTGGTACATAACCTCTTCCCCTTCTAGCTTACGTACATATCTCAACTTTACACCAATTACGCAACAGTGAGAGTATTGTACGTCAGCATGAAACCTTGTGTCGTACCTTGGCTAACTTTATTAATTCTGATTGGGCTGCGGCGATATTACCCGCTTGGCCTTTCCAAGCTTCCAAGACTGAAGCCTGAAGAGCACGGCCGAAACTGAATGTGAGTGCCCATGGCTTGCGTCCAGGAACTTTATTGATTTCGTTCAAATTGATTGTAGCATCCACTTCTGATTGACCGCCCGACAAGAAAGTCACTCCTGAAAATGAATACAAACTGATACTTTCAGTTCTAAACAGTTGACTTAAAAGGTGATAAATAAAAGAGCGATATAAACGCATCCAAACAACAGGTACGAAGTAGTGGCAATGCTAAAAACAACCAGTAGTAAGTGAATAAAATAAATGTACATCAAAATAACATACCGGCAACGGCAGGGGGCACTGTGCGCTGGAGGGCCTGAACAGTTGCAAGAGCATTTTCTTGAGGCGTGTAGCGTTTGGAACAAGCTTGACCAGCGGTGACCATGTTCGGTTTTAGCAGTGTACCTTCTAGATAGACGTGATGATCCGCTAACGCCTTGTAGACAAATGATAAAACTTGTTCAGTGACTTTCTGTGCCGTTGGCAGATCATGTTCGCCATCAGGAAGTACTTCAGGTTCCACTATCGGTACGAGACCATTCTATAAAAGAAGCTTTCGTCTTCAGTTCGGTGAAACAATGGGCATTAATGAATGCAAACACAACAAACTCAAACGCGAATACGTTATGATGACGACTGATAAGCTTGTAAATACTGGACGGTTTGTGGTCGAAACCGTTATCGAATGGCACAAAAGTATGTAGCAAATTTCATAAGCTGCTAATTAAGCAGGCGTGTGACATCATAAAACGTCAAAGTACGAATAGGCGAAGAGTTGCCGGGAAATAAGCAACAAGATGGCAGAGTCATGAATAACTACTTTGAACGTGTGTTCTTTATTTTGATGAGATTCTAACTAGACCTGCGAAAATTTGAGTTAACATCTCTTATTCTGGACGAACCCAGTGATCTAACCATCATAAGTTAAATAACCAAACGATACTTCGGTTAACGTGGGGAGAACTTATCAGGGTTCTAGTAACTTTACGGAACGAAACGGGGAAAGCCAGCGCAGCTTGAGAGCTGTGTATATAAGGCGGCTGAGTTTAAGACTAAGAAACTTAGCCGCTCGGTGTAGAAGATTCAAACCGTCCTCAGACATTCGACTACCGGTTAGCTTTCGATCGTTAGCATGGGATGGCATCAGAGTAAACAACGGAAGTTAAGAATCAAGTATTTAGTAATGACTACCAAGCTAGTTCCTCCGTTCAATCCTTACGTTTAAACAGACTAGGAGGGCTGAGCCAGGTACATCATCAGCATCATAGACAGCAGTACCTCAGTGGTTCACACTGATGCTTGATTGCCACACAACCACGAGGGAGAGAAAAAACCAATATAGGAAGAGAGAAGAAGGGGAGACGGAAGTGGACCTAACTACTAAAAATAGCTACGTCTATATTCAAACATTCAACATCAAGGCGCCTACACCTTGCAAACAAACAACCGAGCTGTAAGTGAAAGTAAGGCGTCATCAGCAAGACAGCTTCCTTACGGCTTTCACTGCCCCGCATCATTAAGTGCACTCACTTCACAACTCGGCCAAACAACGACAACATTCACGCCACTGAGCTCGATTAGCCGTTATCTCACACAAAGTCTCCAGCCACCAACTCGGTAGCGAGGAGCCCCAGCCCGGGAGACGAACCCGATCTACAGTGACCAACCCCTTCGTGAACGATTTCATTTGTCTACGCCAGGTCATCATCTGTCCACCTCGCACCAGTCGGCCGCAGCGTCGGCAAACAGTGCTCGGTGTGGCAAACGACTAGCTGGCATCCTTAGTACATGACCTAACCATCTCAGTCTGTGCAAATGTAGCGACTGAACAAAAGAACTCGTTTGACAATCAGTGCCAAACACCCGCTTCCTAACCTCCTCGTTGCTTACTCGCTGGTGCCACCCGATACGAGCGATTGAACGCAGACATCGGTGGTCAAATATCTGAAGACGGTTCACGTCCTCTACCCTGAGCGGCCAGGTTTCGCTGCCGTAAAGTAATACAGCCCTCACTGTTGTCTGATATACGCGACCCTTAAGCTTCAGAGAAATACCTCTCTGTCGCCATAGGTGTTTCAGATTAGCGAACACCGCCCTAGCCTTGGAAATACGCGCTTCTATTCCGATTCTAACTCGACGCCCGAATGATGCAGTTTCCAGTTATACAAACCGATCAACAATCTCCATGACTTCATTATCTAACATTAAATCTACGTAATCACAACAATCTTGCAGAAGCACTTTGCATTTTGAGGCTGCAAAGCGCATTCCGAAGTACTTAGCAGAACGCGAAATAGCGTTGTTTGTGCCGCTTGAAAGTTGTCAAACAGCAACACCTTGTCGTCAGCATAATCAAGATCAGTCAGTCTTTCACCAGGTAGGGAGTTCACGTCGGCATCTTGTGAGTAGCACAGACGACAAAGTTGAACAAAAATGGTGAAAGGGACAGCCTTGACGTACGCCGCTCCTGGTGCTGAAACTGTCAGACAGTTCACCGTAAACCCTAACCTGAGCTGAAGTATGGGAATAAAGCGCCGACAGTATGTTCACATACTTAGTCGGTACACCCTACGTTTAAGCGACTCTAAAAGTGTAGATCGGTCCACGAATCAAACGCACCTTAAAGTCGAAAAATATCGGCGCGATGTTGACTCTCGTGCACGACCATGAAACGCTTGTTGCTCCAGAATTTGACGAAAGTAAAATGTGATCTATACAACCCCGCCCAGGGCGAAACCCAGCCTGTTCTTCCCTAATGTTTACTTCCCGAACTGCAGTGAGTCGACGAAGTATAATTGATGCTAGAACCCTTGAAATGACTGGGGTCAAACTAATCCCTCTATGGTTTTCGCAAGAGCCCCGGGCTCCTTTCTTAAATATGGGAACTATTATCGAGTGACCCCAGCACGGAGGGATGGTCTCCGTCGTCCACACAAGTTGAAACAACTGAGTCAATGCCTCTACTAACGCCTCTCCACCTTCTTTGAAAAGTGCCGGCACGAGATCATCTGGGCCAGCAGCCCTATTACGATTGAGAGCCGAAAGGCAATTGCGAACCTCAGTCTCAGTGGGTGGTTCCAAATCTACCGACCAGGGTGCTACATCACAAGTTTGTGGCGGCAACACAATAGAAGCAGGAGGCCAGCTAAATTGACCCTCAGTGTTCCGCCCAACGCTCTAACCTTCTGGACTTATTATAGATTAGTGTGCCATCTGCCTCGCTGATAGCTTCACTGACAGACGGTCGCCTGGGACCAGTGGCACGGATCAGCTTAAAGAGTTTGCCGGTGTTCCCTGAGGCAAAAGCGGTCTCCATTTCAACTTTTTCCACTAACCAAGCCTCACGATCAGCCTTTAGACTACGTTTCAGTTTCCTACGGAATCTCTTCTGGACTGGTTATGTGAGTTATCAGGTAGTCAAGCATCAGTGTGAACCACTGATGTATTGCTGTCTATGACGATGATGATGAGGCCGTCGTCTCTGACCAAGTTCAAGATCGCCAACCTACATCGTTAGCCCGATGACCCTGATGTTTCCGAGTGCAATTTCTCACTGCATGATCTAGTCCGGCAGATAAGTGCGTGCTTGTAGGTGTACACTACTTTGTTCAGAAACTTAGGCGGTAAGTTGCAGGAAGTGAGTTTAGCTCACCTCAACGCAGCCCTGCATTTGCGACGGCATTGTGATTGTTCTGAACATATCAGAAGACCTCGACGCAGGCACATATGGCGGCACACTCATAGAGGCGGTCTGACAGGACCGAACAGCAAACCGGCTCACAAACCACTATACATGAAGACAACAGGGTCACTGGAGTGAAAGTAAAAAGTGTCCATCACGAGGGTCGCAAAATTTGACGCAATGAATAGGTCAATAAATGAAGGTTCTGGTTAACTTCTATTTGTCATACCGTTCAAATACAACAAACGGTTTATCCGCACAGAAATTTCTCGCACGCCATCTACAATGTTACTTCTGTCTATTCTCTTAAGAGAATGAAATGCTTCAGGTTCCCCTCATAATCTTTAGACGCCGCTGTCCGCCTAAATAGGGACGGAGCTCCACCAATTTTGAGTCCCAACCTGTTAACACCCGGGGGTCCTGAAATCGTTTGTAACTCATACATCTCTAACTCTCTGATCCTGACTAACCTAGGCAATTATTCGATCAGCGGACAGGCTAAATAATCCACAAGATGCTACGGTCAATCAGTTGCTAGGTGCCAGTCATCAACTGATATAGTTTAGTAAGTCTTGTTACACATCAATCTCCATCGGGAATCAATTTCGACCACCAGCGAATGTGTGACGGATAATAAGTTCAACGCCGAATTATCGGTGTACAAAAAACAGAGAGGAAGAAACTGTCAGCCGCCTAATGTAATCATATTTATTCCAAAGAATAAATTAACCGACCAAAAAAGTCCTCACAGATAGGAGAGTGACCCAGAGAAAGCTCTGAATTACAGTAGTAGAGGAGCGAGGCGTACGGAATCAACTACTGTTCTACGATCCAAACGATACAGATCAACCCATCCAAACTTTTAATTCCATTTAGACACAACAGCAAGTTCGTCAAACAGGATCACTTTTTTATGAAAAGGCGTTGGTAAATCGTCCATGCTATTTAATGGCGGGTGATTTTTTAGTGAAGACGGTGGACACTGTTGTTGGCGGTACGCGTTTTGCCCTGAAATTATTTTTCCATTCCCCAGCATAAACTCGGCAGTAATCACAGCCACTTCTGAATCCTCCGGGAGTCCGGATTTCAGTAAAGATCACTCCAGCGATCGGGCAGGAAAAATGCAGACATTTATCGACTATTAGAAGAAGGCAAAATGCACGCCACCCGAGTCTATAGCTCTATGGACAATTAAGTTAAACAGATAACTTCCAGCATTATCACTGGGAATTTCCACCGTTTAATCTGACACGTGTTGGCTGTTGCGACAATTGTATCCATCGGCAACCTACCATTGTTCGTGAAGTGAGGTGGAAATCATAGCAATTGACATGGCACGTTTCAGTGGAGCAGGCACTCGACTCGCACTTTGTCTCGCTCTTCGTCGCCTAACAATTCTGAGTCCCAACCACCAACCAACCCTTTATATCCATGCATTACAAGTAACTACTCCAATCCAGTTAACTAGCCTACCCAACCAGTTCCCGCGTGGTCACGCATCAGTGTGCTCTTTCGAAAATGCCTGGTGGCTCCGACGCTTTCAAAGACAGGTCTAGTAACTGCCGCAGACGGTAAATGTGCTGAAGGCCAAGTCAAGCTTCCGGGTAGTACTGTGAATTTTTCGAAGAACACGCCGAAGATCGGTCCACTGTGGAGCAACCGCACTTCTTTGTATTTGAGCACACCCGTTGTTTATTTACAACACAACAATGCGACAACAATAACTGCACCGTTCTCATCACCAGCAATTTAAAGAACGAATTCAGCAACTTACAACTTCACTGCACAAAAGTCCATAAAACAAGAATTGAGACTACTGTGATTTCGGAACCTCTTTTACACAAAAAACGTTAGAAGCGCGGACACGAATCTACAAAATGTTGTACTCATGGCATTAGTGGCGATACATCAATGAACGACAATGCCGTTCAAGAGCCATTCGACCTCACAGACACCTGTTTGCCAGAAGAGGGAAAAGCAGAACTTGGTTCACGAGGCCTAATTCGTATCGAAAACACTTAGGTACTGACCTGCTGACATATCGAAGCATAACGCGCAAGGACGTTAGCATTTTCCAACATAGCCTGGTACGAAGGAGTATGCGAGCTGATTTTCAGAACACAGCGCCACTTGGCAAACTGGCATCCATCTTTTTTGTATTGTGCACACCGTTCGGCTAACCCATCAAGACCTTGTGTAGTACATTCATCAAGAGATCCGGCTAGTGGAACCACTCCTTTGTCCACTTTAATCCCAGGGATGATGTTGCGTTCTTTTAACAGATCGACAAGAGGCCGACCATCATCGGTTTTCTGATACAAGGTCTCGTGGAATAGAATGACGCCCGAAATATGTTTCGCGGCCTCGACACCAGTGGAAAAAAGCAACTGACGATATTGTCGTCTGTGTTCTTCAGTATTCTCCACTCCGATATTTTGAAGGCGTTTGCCCATTGTGGCTAGTGAAAAAATAAGTGAAGAACACTACCAACCTGTGCTCTCATCTGCAGCGAGAATCCCTTTACCAGGTGCAACGATGGCTTGAGCAATTTCCCTTAACTCCTTCATCCGCTCCTCACTGAGGTACTGTCCAAAACGAGACATCGTGACGAATGAGGAGCTGCAAGGTAGCCAAAGGGGAAAAAACAGAGTGAAACTGTGGAGGTATGCTTTGACACATAAGGATATATTACAAAAAAATCTTTATCGCAAACAAAATACGGACCGGTACACCTTACCAAGCGGGGTTCCACGCAATCTATCACGACAACGAAGGCGACGAACAGACCGCTATTTATGGTTTTGGCGAGCTACATTAATGCAACTAAACAAAATATAGGAGTAAAAGTTAAAGGGAGTTCAACACTGGTTGAATGGATCTCGCGAAATCATTTCCTCCATATAGATTTTTGTGCTGCCGTTAACAATGCCAGCTCAGCTGAGTCCATGTTCAGGTGGAAAGTGACGAATGCGGAGACAACTCGAAATTTGGTTCAAATTTACTTGCTGCCATCATCCATTCAGAACTTTACTCCACTTGTGCCCTGTGCATCGAAAATCACATTCGATTACCATTATTCGTTAACGAATAACGTGTTGATTTATAACGTCTGTATTATTTGCGTTCTGCAGTGTCAGTATTTCGAAGTATGAGAATCCACTGTTTATATTTTTCAGCGACTCAGCAATTCAGCGACCGATACACGGGTTCGAGGCAGAGGCCCAAGGTTCCCGGATCCAGTCGGTTTTTCTTGCTCAGTGTCAAGCGGGCTTCTGTTGATCTGAAATGCAATCATTGAAAACAGGGTGTAGCACCGCTCTTGGGGATTACAGTAAATACCAAGAACAGAGTAAGATTACTTGCATAGCAGGATTTATCGTGGATGGTAGTCTATTATTGCTTTAGATGGATCGTTGAAAAAGCTGCTAACGACCTGAGAAAGAACACTGCTTCAAAGGGTAATAACTCTGTGAGAAAGGAACTGCTGTATAAGAAAGACCTGAAGACGAGATATGAAAAAGCTCCGTGCAATGTCCTGGCCGACCGCCACTATCCGAAGTGATATGGAACTTCTCAACGCGACCTGCTCTGTAAAACGACGTACCGAATGCATACACAAGATTCATACGAAACAATCACGATGGCTTCCATGGCCTGTTACGTTTGAAACATTTCAGAGAGTTCATGCTGACTACTGTGGTCCTTTTCTGGGGAAATACTATGCCCTAGTGATTATTGATGCTTACTCTAGATGGCCTGAAGTTTTTCTCACTTCCATCACCGAGTGCAGACTCCACACATACTTTGAAAAAATTATTCTGTCGCGAGGGTGTACCTGCTGCTTTGGTCACCGACAATGGTACTCACTTCACTGCCAAGTCTTTGGAGGAATGGATTAAAGGACTTGGGTGTCGGCATTTGTTTACTGCTCCGCGACATCCACAGTCCAATGGACTTGCAGAAAATTTTGTACGCACACTGAAGTCTGCCATTGCTTCTTTAACACCAAACTCATTTGTGGAACTTGATCGAGGAATCGATAATTTTCTCATGCAGTACAGAAATGCATCACATTCGGTAACTGGAAAGTGCTGCGATCCTTTTCAAATCTCGTTCTCTGCGTACAAGTCTCGACTGTGCGAAAACAGCTGATGTTACATTTTTCAAAGGCAACGATTTACGTCCTGCTAATGGAATAGTTCTTTCTTCTCACGGAAATCGCATGGTTAATATTCTTGACTTGGAAGACCTTTCCTGCCATCGAAGACATGTTGACCAGGTTGAGTTCAGTTCTAAAGGTCAGTCTGTTAACAGAAACTCTGTTGCTTCGAATTCTAATGAATCCTTTGTAGATAATCCTGTTGTATTGAAGGAAACGACGTTACTGAAGTACAGGCTGTTCCTGAAGTACGCGAAACACCTGAAGAACCCATAGTCAGAAGATCTGAACGTTTGGAATCCAGACCACCACGGAATTACAGATATCCGCACGCTCATTCAAGGTATGGCGAATGTGGCGAACATGACTGACGTGAGTTG
This sequence comes from Paragonimus kellicotti, assembly GCA_014220965.1. NCBI lineage: Eukaryota > Metazoa > Platyhelminthes > Trematoda > Plagiorchiida > Troglotrematidae > Paragonimus > Paragonimus kellicotti. Next base: position 79,691 of record LOND01001692.1, on the reverse strand, counting down.
TCTGCTTCCAATATGCAATTATTTTACTATTCCAATATTCTGTACAATTGATACGTACGATTCGACAATATACGTTCCATGTTATTGTGCCTAAATGTGTTTTGCGATTCTTATACGTTCAATCGTTGTTCTATATAATTTAATTCCAGTTACAACATTATCGTTCTCCTGACAGTTATATTGTTTGCTCATCACGGCCTCCTCCTTCTTTTCGCTCCTCAATTTTTCTGCCTTCTGTGTCCCCTCGGGGTATAAATGTTCTCTGAGACCGAGATAACTGGTAAACACGGCGTCTTCGGCGTTCTCACTATCCGACAAGTCGGTCAGCAGGCTGACTCCACAAATACTCTCTTCAAGTCAGCAGCTTACGTGAGCTCATGATTCTAGCACTTTTATTCATCTGAGCCCACCTTTAGATGACTGGTGATTCTCTCTGAGGGTCTCCGGTAAGATCGGAGCTGAATCTCGTAATCAAGCTGGAGTGGGAATAGCACTGAGTTCAACAGCGCAGTAATGCATGCACGTTTAGTCCAGTTGAACAACATCTTGTTAGCGGCCAGGCTCAATACACCGGTTAGGTTCTGTCAGTGCGAACCAGAAGAACGCCGTGTATTCACTATGTCGACTTACGCTCCAACGGATAGCTGTTCGGATGTCACCAAAGATGAGTTCCGCAACGCCTTCCTTGGCTTTCTGATGCATACTGAATACCCAGACATCATCACACAAGCAGGCTATTAAATGTTGAGATGTGAACGATCGGAATCAGGGCCACCACGGAATTACACATTTTCGCAAGTTCCTTCAAGGTATGGCGAATGTGGTGAACATGGCTGACGTGAGGTGTCCGCTTCTGAACTGCAATTATTTCGCTCTTCCACTATTCTGTACAACTAATATGCACGACTCTACTATGTACGTTCTGTGTTGCTGCCTCCGATCGTGTTTTGCGATTCTTAAACGTTCGATCGTTTTCCTAAATAGTTTTCAGTTCTACATAAAACATATGGTACCGCCATTTGCGAACTCTACAGCCCCGCCAAATTCCGCTTATCGGGACGATGTTTAGGATTTTTCACTGACGGAACATGTGACTTTTTTCCGCTGTGTGCGGGGTCTCAAATTGGGATATGTGCGCGGTGTTATGGGGTCACTAAGTAGAAATACCTGGTGCGACGGGTCACGGAAACGCCTTCTGGATCACAGGAGGCGGCCCCAACAAGCTCCTATGGTAGCGAATTTTTGGAAGAAAGAATTTTCTGGCGGGGCTGTTTGGTGGGTTTTGGGAGAGGTAACTCGGAAGACTGTTTTTGCGCGGGTTTGGCGCACGCAACACTTATGCCCGTGCTTGGGGGGTCTGCTGCTTAAATGTCGTCTCCGTTCCCCACTACAGACACAAAAACCTGAGTGGACAATTCGGGAGCGGAAACTACAACCTTAGTTTCCAGTTGCAGCTTCCGGCCTACCATGTTTTGTGACCAAGTTTTAGTCCGCTGCCCACGTCTGACCTTTAGTTTGTGCGGAGAACTCGGAATTCGGCTGGAATTCTCTCGCTTTCATTGTCGACCCATATTTTTGACCTAATGCTGTCATATGCATCAAAAATGTGTGCATGACCACTGTTATCCGTTACCCAATACGATAATACTCCGTTACGCATCGAATTTTTTGATCATCTGTATCCAATGTATACCTGAATATTGCTTGTTCCTATCGACAGTGAACTGCATGATATCTAGTAGTGCTGGGACTCAGCAAACACTAACCGGGATAGTGAGCTTTTGCGGTTGGTTCGGTTGAAAAACGGCAAAAGAGAGAGAGTAGAAATGTTATCAGTTAATGATTGCACGTTCGAATTAGAATTTGTCGTTAAGTGACATAAACGTCTGGACTTACATACCGACTGGATATGACCCACTTTGCCACAGCCGAAGCACTTTCGCCTGTCTTTGTGGACACGAATACCGGGAATGATTGCGTCCACAAGATGCGCATTTCCCAAATTGTTGTAGAACTGAGTTCACATTACTTCCTTTAGAAAACTGAACGAATGGTCTTGGCGCACGGAAATCAGTACGCGGTTTGAATGTGTTATCCTGTTTCGGCCTTGGATTGTTGCCTTAGAATAATTGCACAGAACAACCTCAGTATTTTCGTTTTATGTCCTCATAACGTTCGCGAACTTTACAAATCATCTGAAACCTCTGATCACGACGTAATAGAAGTTTCTGCTGTGAAGCTGGCAGGTTAATGCCAACAACCAATCGATCACGTAGCTGATCTCCCAACGGGATGGCGTATTCACACTTGGCTGCCTATGATCGCAGCTGTAAGACGAACCCACGAATCGGTCGAGATTCTGATCGAATTATCCCATTAAAGTAGGCCCTTTCAACTGCTGCAAAATCCACCCGTTTGGGGTGTTGGAGGTGTATTTTCTCCAGCGTAGGATAGCTACAACTGATTTGTGACCCTTGGAAAGTCAAGTTCTTTGAAAAGGGACATAAGCTTCCATGCCGATGAAATGTAGAAAGAAAGCAACCTTCTTTTTCTCGTCCAAATCAGATTTTGTGAGGCACCAAATGTCAAACCTCTCCAAATAATCTTCCAATTCTCAAGCATCGAACTAGTGGATAATCGATCCATTTCAGTAATCATTGTAACCAGTGCGAAAGCGCGACGCCAAATGTTGTAATTAGAATTGAACTATATAGAATAACGATCAAACGCATAAGAATCGTAAAACACAGTTAGGCACAACAACGCAAACGTATACTTCTGAACCGTATGTATCAACTGTGCAGAATGGTGAAATAGTAGAAAAACACATAACAGAAGAGGGCAACGCATGCCAGTGATGTTCATCACAGCTGGACAAGCGCCCTGTTAGGTCACTGACGTACGCTCAAACGGTGACGTCACAACCCACAGTATCAGGGGAGGGCCGTCAGAACCAACTCGGCAGCACAGACCGAGTGCAACCCCACCACCCTCCTCAATTTCTAGGTCTTCTTTCCCAAGCTTTTCCTCGCACTACCCCTCTCTTTTTTCGCGAAATCGAACGAGGAGGAGTATGTACACAGACCTTCTGTATGTGTTCAATGAATTACCAAAAATCAGACTGTTATATCATGATACACAACCCCACATGTTTGCTCTCACGGAGACCTGGCTCGCAGATGACGTCAGTGACAGTGAACTGAGTGTCCCCGGGTATTCAGTTTACCGAGCTGACTCCGCCCGGGAGGAATGGGGTTCTGCGATTTTCACTCAGCAATAACCTCGACACCCAGGGTTGTCGGTAGATTTGCGCTCTCCGATAGATGTGACCCTCTGTGACTACCAATAACATTGCGCGGCTAAGGCTGACTCTTAGTGGGGGTTACTCATCATTTTTCCCATCCAAAGTCTCCGACGGCGACACTCTTCTCGTGAACCTAGACAACTTCCTTAGGGCTACAACGTTTTACTCATCTGCTTATTACGGGTGACGTTAATGCACTAAAGATAAACCGGGCATCAGTTTCTCACCTGATGAGACGCTGATAAGACGGAGAGCGTGGAGGCAGTATGTCGGCGCCATCGACGCGGCATCGTCCTGGTCAGAGTCCCCCTCTGCTCGACCTAGTCATCACTAATGAGAGCCACCTGGTAGACAGAGTGATCATCAAGCCACCACTTGGTCACAGTGACCACTCTCTGCTCACCTTTGATCTTATCTGTTACTGGTTACAACAACCAGCAAAGATGACCACGGTTCAAACTTTCAATTAGGCCGATTTTAACGAACTGAGAACATACCCAGGTACGATTCTTGATTGTGACTCCTCTGAAGAAAGCTGCTGCGCGTTTCATGTCGCCAGTCAGAAAACGGACGAATCATTTATATCGCACTGTGCACCTTCTCCAAGTGGCCACAATTTACACCAGGAATACGTCGTCTATTTGATGACCGTTCCCATGTATTCGCAAGCCATGAGATTACGGAAGCTTGGAGAACCTGAACGCGTTCCACATTGTTCGAAATAGGTGTAGGCGGGAAATCCGTGAACACACCAAACTCGTACAAGAAAAGGTCCTCCTCAGAGCCCGCGGGAACAAAAACTTCTTATTCAAGCATATGCGACGACTAAGAAAGAATAAACCCTCGGCTCTTTCTTTGCGACTGTCCGACGGGGAAGACTCATCTGACCCACTAGTTGTGGCCGAGTTATTCAGGGAGTACTACTCGGCAGTCTACAACGTCGCACCGCCGAATTGGCATCCTATCCTTTCGTCTCCTTATTTCATTTCTCAGAAGCTCTCTCAAATGCCAGTGCTATGTTCTCTGTTATTTCGGATCTACATCAATGACCTTCCGGGAATATTTCCAGCAACGCCCTCCTATACGCCGATGACCTAAAAATTTGGAATGCCACTGATCCCAGTGCATTACAGATTGATCTTGACGCGATTAAGCGCTGGTCGGACGATTGGAAGTCTCCCACTAAATGACAATAAGCGCGCACATATGTACCTCAGCAGAAATTCCAGCAATGCCATCGTGAGTCATAGTGCGTTCAGCACGGTCGATACCATAAAAATCGATCTGAAGAAAGATATGAGCATCTGACTTATCCTTCGCGTTTCACTACAAGATGGCAGCGAAAGGGGGATTCGCCGTTCTAAGAGCGATTTAGAGCACTTTTTCCCAATACAACGTTTCAAAGACTTTACGAAGTCTATATGGAACCTCCTCGAGTATGTCAATCATGTCGGGTATGTCGGCCATTTCTGCTACCTTGGAGTAATGGTCAAGCCCATGTGCTGTGTTCGTGCTGGGCTGCGTTGACTGCGACTGTATCGCTTGCAGGTGCAACCATGTCAGATCAGACAAACAACAGCAGCCAGACGAAGGGCAATTGCGCTCCCTGTGGATGGTGCCAGTGTGTTTTGTTTTGGTTCCGTTCGATGTATGTTTATATGTGCATATGTCTGTATACGTGATAGGTTTGACTGCGCGTTATTGCTGTTCTTGCTTGATTGGATTGAATCTCCTGGAATGTGGATGTCGGGTCTGTTCTGTGTGGTTGATGCCTCTGCGCCTATGTCTGTCACCTGCTGCCCTGCGATACGGGCTCTTGAGTCAAAGGCTTCTTTTGTAGTCCCTGGTCACCCCCCTGCCTAGATCTGTGCGTCCTGACAATTTCCATAGCTCTATTAAACCATTATATTACAACGTAACCCCAACAACACGCAGCGCCGGCCGTCGCGCAGGATAAAACAGGTATTCCTATCCACTTTAAATAGCCGAATGGATAGGCAAAATTGTGCTACTGGTAGGCACACTCATACTGCCCCGCTAACATGAATTCTCGAGCAGATAATGCTCACTCAAGTTTCAGTAACCCGAAGACCAACCTGAGACAGGGCGGGAGGCGCAAGATGCCCCCCATTGAAACATGGAATCTGCGCACGCTGCTGGGTTAATGCGGCACCACTGGACGGCCAGGCACCAAACCGCAGTGACTGCGGTGGAACTGCGTCGCCATGGAATCGACGTAACAGCCTTGAATGAGACAAGGCTTGCGGACCAAGGTAAGTTGCGGGAAGCAGGTGCTGGGTACACCTACTGGATAGGTTACCCGGCAGACGGTGCTCGGGAGCATGGTGTCTGTTTCGCAGTCGCTGATCACATCAATGCTTTGATGATAGGCGAACCGCACGGACATCAGTCCTCGAATGTTGTACATTCGCCTGCGACTCGGTCAAGGTAAGTGTGCCACATTTCATCAGTGTTTATGGTCCAACTATGTGTCACACTGATGATACAAAGGACCAGTTCTATGATCAGCTGTCCGTCACAATCCGGTCGACACCAGTGAGTGACCGACTGTTTGTTCTGGGTGACTTGAACGCTCGAGTCGGGCGCGACTCAGTAGCTTGGCCGGGAGTCCTCGGACCCTACGGCATTGGTTCAGTCAATGAGAACGGTGATCGTCTGCTCCACCTGTGTGCTACTCACGAGCTGGCTATCACGAACACCCGATTCCAGCTGGATGCGAGCGACATCACGACGTGGACCCATCCACGAAGTGGTCATCAACATTTGCTTGACTACGTGATTGTGCGGCAGCGCGACATTAGTGAAGTGCGTATCACGCGAGTGATGCGCGGCGCTGAATGTAGCACAGATCATAGGCTGGTCAGGACTAAATTATTTATCCATGTACGCAAGTCTGTTTATTGTAGATCTTCCGGACAACGGCAGAAGTTGGATATCAAACGACTGGAGAACTGTGAGAACAAAGATTGTTTTCCAGTTTGTCGTTGCCGCTCGTCCGCACGGCGTCGTTGTATCCACCGCCCTCGAGAGTATGTGACAGTTCATCAAGGAACGGATCGCTGCAGTAGTCACCGGGGAAATCGGTGCGCAGCGTCAGAAACGCCAAGACTGGTCCGACGGCAACAGCGTGGTCGTCTACGAACTGGTACGAGAGGGTGATGCCGCGTTTGCTGCCTCCACAGTGGACCCGGCCAATGAAGCGAAGAAGGCCACGTTCCGGAGTATCCGCCGTCAACTGGCCGAGCGTGTCCGCGGAATCAAGGACAACTGGTAGAGGAAGCGGAGAATCGCAAATCGTCGACAACGCAAGTTCTGCAACTCGCCCAAGGCAATCTTCGGTCCATCGATCCAGTCCACTAAAGCACTGGTAGACATGGACACCGGCTGTTCGTGCACCCAGCCAGAGGACATCATGAAGGTCTGGCGCAAACACTTTGGTAGCCTACTGAACCGTCCTGCTACCATTGATTGGGTGACCGTGAACAGCCTGTCGCAACAGGCCATCAAGCCTTCACTTGCTCTCGCCCCGGATTTACTAGAGTTGCAGAGAGCGATTGGTCAACTGCGCAACGGGAAGGCTGCAGGCGAAGATGGACTGCCAGGTGAGATCCTGAAGAATGGCGGACCGGCGCTGGAACGTGCACTGCTCCAGCTGGTTCACTCCATCTGGGAGCACGAAGTGATGCCGCAAGAATTTAAGGATGCCTTGATCGTACCCTAGTTCGAAAGTATGTGCCGCGAACGATGCCCCGTCAGTTATCTCAGCATAAGTCTGTTGAGCCGCGCAGGGAGAGGCCCGCCGCAAGTCTTGGGGACAAATGTTCCTGAGGAGCCGTGTGGATTCCAGGCGAGTCGGGTACGATCGACCTGGTGTTCGCTGCTCGACAAATTCAGGAGAAATGTATGCTCTCTTCGTGGATTTCACCAAGGCTTTTGATTCCGTGAGCCGCGAGGCGTTGTGGACGGTGCTTGGTAAGTTTGGATGTCCAGGTAAGTTTGTCAATTTGATTCGAATGTTGCATGTGGGTATGAGGGCGAAAGTACAATCGTGTGGATCGACTTGTGATGATTTTGACATTGTCACTGGCGTGAAGCAGGGTTGTGTGCTCAACTCAGACTCTATCTAGGTAATGTTCGATTGCCATGGTAACAGTCGCTTTTCAAGACTCCGGAGAGGACGATGTTGAGATAGAGTATCAAACGGATGGGCATCCACTGAATATTCGACGTTTCGGCGCCCCAACCCGGTTACATACCTCAACGATGCGCATGCTTCTATTCGCAGATGACAGCGCGCTGTTTGCACACAGCGAGGACGAACTACAGCGACTGGCCACGGCTTTCGCGACCGCGGCATCCACGGCTGGCTGACATACCAACGCAAGTGAGACGTTTTCTTCCATTCAGCCTTCCCTGGACGGAGGCGCTATTTCTGCACCCGCACCTGAAATTCTCATAAGTGTTGATGTAGTCGATAGCTACGCAGATTTCTGCTATTTGGCTAACTACCTGTCCACAGATCTGTTCGTGAACCGCACGCCGACAGCTCGTGTGGCAAAGGCTAGTGTTGCGTTCGGACGTCTTGAAAGACGTGTTTGGAAGAACCACAGCCTGAAGCCGAGCACTAAGCTCTTTGTCTACCGCTCAATGGTGCTGTCTATACTGCTGTACGGCAGTGAAACGTGGACATTGTATCAGCGGAACGTGCGCTATCTGAGCCGCTTTCATTTGCAATGTCTGAGACGCATCTTGGGTATTCGGTGGTCGGACATGGTTCCGAACACTGAGGTACTGCGGCGAGCGGACATGAACGGGATGGAAGCCATGCTGATGCTGAATCAGCTTCGTTGGCTGGGTCACGTCCGTCAAATGGAGCGATTACCATATTCCAAAACGGCTACTGCGTGGACAACTAAAACAAGGGAAGCGAAATCTTGATGGACAGGAGTGGAGTTACCAGGATGCTGTGCAGGATGAGTCTTTCACGTTGTAAAATTGATTTCAGATGTTGGGAAGACTTAGCGTTGAACCGGACGGTCTGGAGGAATACGATTCGGACGAACGTCCGCGAGTTCAACGAGCAGTTATTACGCGGCCGAGAACGGAAGCGCGCGGTACGCAAAGGAACCATCGGTGCCATAGGTCGTGGTGACATGACTATATGGCGTTGCGATGTGTGCGGCCGCGAATGCGCTGGCCGTCTTGGATTAGCGGGTTGCCAGCGTACTCATAATGTACTGTCGTTGAAGAAAACGTTAGGCTCAGGTAGGTCATATCAGTATATCCATTCTGTTTTGTTAATGATTGCATCGACCAAGACTATGGTCGTTTGGCAACTAATTCGCTCCTCTTTTCAGAAACTTGGGTGTCTGCGGTCTTCTACCCATTCTTATCTTCAGCTTTGTTGGTGTATTGTATGATGAATGGTTTGCCTGTTCTTTTCGTAGTCCACTCTGAATCTTGTTTTTCATTCTTATCCTCTCTGGAATGCACTAACATACACTCGTATACTGAAATGCTTCTTGTATTACATTTTACATATCTTTCTTCTCAGTTTAGATCTGTTTTATTTTCCGAGAGATAAGGGTTTCCTTTTCCTGCTAGCCATTCAATTGGCTAACCAGCATTGGCCGGCTGGACACAAAGGCCTCACTCACACACCTACTGGTCTTATTCCTTCGGGTTTACACCGGATACGTGGTGTGTGAGTGGAACCGCAAGTGGTGCAGCGCAAGCCACTTGCGGTGATGGTTAAGCGCAGGCGTCCTTTGGCTTCGGTCACTGTGACAGGCTAATCCGTTTCGGATGCCGCCAACCACATATGCCGGCAAGAAGAAATACGCACTAACTATTGAGCGTATCTAGCACGTGACTATCAAACTAGTCACGGGCATAAGAAGTGTCGCGTACGGGTCTGGACTTAAATTCTTCACTTGCACCCATATAAATTCCGACGACTCCGCGATGGTTTAATTTCTACACACTTCTTCATACTAGGTCTCGTTGAGCAACCATTCATTATGCCGAATAGTGGCAGTCAGCGAAAACACAACAGGAGGCTGTTCAAGCTTCCGTCCTCGGACCTTCCTTAGGCAGCAGTTCTTTTCTTACAGGGTTATTAACCTTTGATACAGCCTTCTCTCTGAGGTCGTTAGCAGCACTTCTAGAGATCGCTTTAAAGCACTGCTTGATTTTGCGTACCTGTTTAAACCGACGGCTAGTAGTCATGTGACGCCGAGTTGCATTAGGCAAAACCGGATAGTTTGGCTGACTCTGGTGACACAGAATGATTGGGAACGAATCGGACACACCTGTGGGAGAGATTCACATAAGCATCAACGTCCTTCTCCTTCTTTATTCGTAGCTCCCACTCATCCTTGATGTATCTATTACTCTGTAAGTGCTGTCGTCTACCCTTTCTCCTCACTTTCTAAAACTGTGCCTTGGAGGCCCATCCCACATACGAACACACGGTACTTGCTCAGAACTATAATGCAACGCTGCTAACCTCTGCCATTGTTCCAAATATGCTACCCGTAGGAGAAGATGATCTTGTGGCCACGGTATGGTGATGACAAAGGGTGAGTCCGTTTGTTCTTTCTAAAATAATCACTATGTTTTTGTTTTTCAGATCCAGGTCAGCATTCGTAACGGGTGGAATAGGCTGATCAGGAATCACTTCCACCCGAACCCTGTGGCCCAAGGTGAGTTGGAGAATCGAACAGGGCAGACTATTATACACACGGTCAGACCTCTAAAAACCGCCCATAAAAATACTCATGAAACAAAGGAAGCAGCCCATACAGAACAGGATGCGTTGCAGAGTTTGGTTAACTAACCGCCCGGTCCTTCCTTGAGACAGTATTCATCCTGTGGAATGTAACTTTTGCTGAGCACAAGAGCTGCCATATTTATACCTGTACCTCTTATTTTTTATTTTCTTACATTTGTGTAGTAAGATAAATCAACTTTTCCCGATGTTCTCGGGTAACTTAAATGTGCATTATCTTCAATCTTTCAGCGCCAGAATTAACAGGCTTTCGTTGATTTGGATCTAACACAAACACACTGGGAACTTCCAGCTAATTTTTGTTAATTTTTTACGTTGAGCACGATCCATTCGGGGCATTAAGTACACTAGATCAGCAACTCCATGTGTACAAGCTTATAGGAATGCAGATGTGCCGCACGTGCTGACTTGCAGAGAACGCATGCGTTATCAGCGGTGGTGGTAGTAATAGCAGTAATAGTACGCAGTCACGGATTTATGTCTACTGACTGTTCTAGGTTCCCTGAAAACCTACGACACATTTATGCGGGGAACCTGGCGTTAACTGTTGCCACCTCTCTGACAGTTGTCTCATTATGAAGGGCATTTTTCTGTCCCGATGCGTGAGCCTTGACTGTGATAGCACCCATGTGCCCTGAAGAGCCTTTGATTCTTGTGAGAGGACTCGTCAACTGTTCAATGTTGCTAACTATGCAGCGTTCCACATTTGACAGACAGCCTGTTTTTATATTCACCTTTCTACATATCTGTTACTTGATTTTGGTGTCACCGTTTGTTCTTCCTTTGAACGAAGATGTGTATATTGCTCTTCAAAATAAACGATATAGTAGTAGTCGGCGCGCTGAACCACCTCCTCGTGGTGCCGACTGGGCGGTCTCGGTGCAAACCTTGACTGGCTAAGAGTTCAGCAACTCCAGATAGGGCCAACCACTCTACCTGGTTTCAACGTACTGGTTACATTCGATCAAGACAATGAAACTACCGCCAGCACCTCCGTGCAGGCATCTACCAGTACACAGGATAGGCGAGCGGAGTACACCTGTTCAGAATGTGGCCAGGTTTGTAAATCGAACGCTGGCTTGTCGGCGCACATTCGTATGCATCGACGCAGGAATGGTCCAGAGCAGGAAGTGGACAACCAGCCTGTCACAATCTTTGACTGTGCCAACTGTGACCGCAGCTTTCCCACCAAAATTGGTCTCAGTCAACACAGAAGGCATGCACATCCCATCGAACACAACCATGAGAGAAGCTCATGTCCATGAAAACCGCCGGATCCAATTGGTCTCAGCAAGAATCGGCTTCTCTTATCAGAAGTGCCGATGCACTGGCTCCGTCGTGCCCTACTCGACGCGAACTTCATCATCGGCTCCTGTCACATTTTCCAGGTCGTACTTTGGAGAGCATTCGGACGCGTCTGTATGCGCTGAATTGGCAGAGGAATACTGTCCCCGCTGCCGATCCAACCGTCGTCTCGCAGACTAACACGACACCGGATATTGGGTCCCAAGCTGCTGATCACTCCGAGTGGTATACCTGTTTGATCCAAACAGTGATTACCCAACTGGAGTCCAATAGCGAGGCTTTCCTACACAGCGATGAATTACTAGCTATTGCCCGCGGTCTTCAGGCAGGCATCTTCACAATGGTACAAGCTAAATCGCTGCTAAACGTGCACGCATCACTAGCTTTTCCGTACACCTGGCGACTGGTCACTCGACGACGTGGTCGTGTTAACGTGGGAACCCACGCTACCAGGAAGCAGATACGGAGAGCTAACTATGCAGCGATTCAAACGCTGTACCACCAGCGTAAGAAAGATGCTGCATTTGCAGTTTTTTTCTGGCAACTGGAGAACTGCCTACAAGATGAACCGCGGCCTCCCAGATAGTTCCAACGAATACTGGTCCGAGGTACTATCGGCTCATCCGCACGTTGATGAGCGACCATCTCGCTCGATTCTGCCTCCGGACTGGTCTCTGGTCGATCCGATTACTGGAGAAGTATCTCGCACCTTAAAGAACATGCAAAACACCGCTCCAGGTTTGGACAAACTGTTGCCCAAGCATTTGAAGCGCATGAAAGCTGATGCCTTGGCTGGATACTTCAACCTTTTCCTGCTAACTCAAGGTTGTCCAATCCACTTATGCCGCTCTCGCATCACGCTTGTACCCAAAGTGAACAATCCTTCATCTCCCACGGCAGCTCAGACCTATTGCCGTATCTTCAGGGTTTCACGAGATATTGGCCGATCGTTGGAATGCGCGCCTGCAACTGCCCGCTATTCAGTTTGCATTCCTACACCGTGACGGTTGCCTCGAGGCGACCTCACTGCTTCATGCGCTGCTTCGGAACTCATGTACCACGTCTCAAGTCTGTGTGCGGCTTTTATCAATGTGTCCAAAGCGTCTCTCACAGGATTCAATTATCAGATCGGCCCAAGCTTTCGGTGCTCCTCCACCTCTAACACATTACATTGCCGATTCCTATCGAAATGCTTCCGCCACGCTCAATGGCTCCGTTCTCCGGTGCCAGCGCGGTGTTCGCCAGGGTGACCCACTGTCCCCGCTTCTATTCATTATGGCAATGGATGAGGTGCTGTCTCTATCTCGACCGGAGCTTGGCTACCAGTTCCACGATACACTGGTCAGCGGTTTCGCCTACGCCGACGATCTGATCCTTCTAGCCGAGAATCCCACGCGCCTCTCCGAGAAGCTTGCAGCCGCCGCTAGTGCCATGGAACTATCCGGACTGAAGATCAATACAGACATGACAAAACTCACAGTCATCCATGGCGACCATAAAAACAACGCAACCGCTATCTCTGATGACGATATAGTAAATATATGTTCCAGTTAGAGCCGGTAGGTATTAACTAGTATGGATGCTGGGCCGTATGCGATAGTAACTGTGGCTGAATGTTGATCGATCTGGGTGCATATCTTTAGTTCGCAAGTGAAGGCGTTCTCATATCTGT
>LOND01001692.1:36143-52017 GCA_014220965.1 Paragonimus kellicotti | reverse complement strand
CCCTGTTGCATTCAACTCCCCGGAACCGTGTTTTTGCTCCCGTTGAACACTGACCGACGCGAATAATCAAGGGACTTCATTATCAATGAAGTCAACATCAAATCATCTCCAACCTGACGATTCTCCGAAGAGTACGTACGAAGAATACGTATACTGATCATTGTTTATCAGCAGGTTCACGGTGAACACGAGAACCTTGCGAAAGCCGTGATGTACATTCGAGATAAAGTCCGCAGTGATGAGGTAACTGTAAGGCCAACTACCAGCCACCGCCTGAGTTTTCGAGATGCTCAGTAGCAGGAAAGTTGGTCAGTACTCACTATTACCACCCGCCTATCAACTTTGAAAACATGTATGACACTCGCGAGCTTCCGGCTACTGGATGCTGCTCCTCGAAAACGAGAACGTCATGAGCCATGTTTTGCACCACGACTCCAATGATGCTAGGTCTGTCGTATATTTTGTAGACAGAAGACGAGGTTGCCAGGCTGTCGGAATGTGTAGACGATTTTGATATCGTCAGCAAACAGAAAGGGTTTGCCATGTTTAATAACATCGCATACATCATTTATATACATGAGGAAAAGCAACGGTCCCTATAACCTTGTGCTGTATCCAGGTTAATCACTGGTCCCATTTTTGGTCGACCCACAAAACTCGAGAGATATCAGATAACTGGGGAGCAGGTAGGATTCCGATCCCGTCGAGGGTGCATTGTTCATATTTCACCTCACGACAGATCTAGGAGCATCGACACTTATATGCAGCCGATGGTCGTGGTCATTTTGGACCTAAGGATTGTTTTCCATCCGGTTGCTCGTGATGTTCTCTGGAAATGATTCCTTTCCAAAAGAATCACAGAGAATCACATGAATTTGTTGAACTCACTGCAAACCCACTCTGTAAGCAGAGTGAAAGTTCACCGACAACCGCTTCTGGCGTTCGTCACATATAGTGGTGTTTGTCAAGAGTTTCGGATCTTTAATTTTCTATTCAAGTTTGTCCTGGACGACACTAGGGGGTACGCTTGAGGTTTGCTTTTGAGATTTTCATAATGTTCCGTTGTCTGACATGACTTTTGCGGACGACATTGTCTTACTTAGCCCCTCTGCCGAAGACATGCAGACCATGCTGAACAAGGTGAGTGACCGGGCTGGTTTGTATGGAATGCGCTTCGCACCTTCAAAGTGCAGTGTTGCTTCCAAAACTGAGGTATCTCCGTTCCTACTTTTTTGTTACAGATAATCTGCTTCAGAATGTGGGCATTTCTACATACTTGAGTATTACTATATCCTCAGCTTGTAGTACTGTTCATGAGATATCAACGAGGATAGACAAAAGCACGAGTTGCCTTTGCCAACCTGCGTCATCTGTGGCGTCGAAAAGACGTTCGATTGTCGCTGAAAGGAAGAGTATATAATGCTTGTGTACGTTCTGTTTTGCTCTATGGTTCGGAAACGTGGCCTGCTCGCACCGAAGATGTTCACAGACTAGCCATATTTGACTAGCAGTGTCTTCGCCGTTTAGTTCACACCAAGTAGACTGAATGGGTGAGCAACACTGTCCCTTAACCGGCACGTATTCCGGAACGCTCGTAATGCGCGATCGATTGGTCAACTACTCACGTTGCACAGCCTGCGATGGTTGGGTCACGTACTCCGTATGCCAGCTGAGCGTTTACCGTACCGGGCATTATATACTGAGACCACCAACAGTTGGGTGAAACCACGTGGCGGTCAAGCAACAACGTGGTCACGAATTATAGAAATCCCGACTGTTCTATTGAGTGAAGTTGGTAGGAGTCGCCCACCTGGCTGGTCCCCGTGATCACTTCCATCGCTGGCCTCTGGAAATTTTTTCCGGAATGATGACTTGCCGCAGTCGGTGACTTACCAAAATTCACACAATTTACGATGCATTCGTTTAGTCTAATATATTCGTATCAACCTTTTCTACTTCAGTCGTTTCCCGTAACGTTGGTAAATGTTTGATGTTCTACTTCACCGCTGAGGTAAGCGACAGCCCAATCCACAGTACGTTCTGATCATACAGAAGGCTAGTGTGGTATTGATGATGATGGTACTCTGGCTGAATGGGACTTTGTGTGGACCACTACCGGCAGTCTGCATAGCACTAAGTAACCATATATGTTTTGAAATGCTGTTGTTTACGACATCGATATTAACACTTTCCATTGTACGGTTGGTGTGTGACATGTAGAACGGTTTGCTCGCGGTATATTCTGCTAGCTTCACTTAAACGATTCGGTGGCTTACTTTCTAGGCGCGTTGAAGCAACTCGTTTTATTCATCACCTGTTTTCACCAAGTTCGACGCGATTGCTGACCGCCGTTTTTAATTAGCTCAAACCAAGTGAAAGCACTTGTCCCTGTGGCAGCTGGTGTATAACCTCTGTTCCTAATAATCTTTCAATCAGGTGAGTACTTCAGTTCCATCTAGTTGTATCAAGTTTAGACGTTCAACGATTCGTTCTGATGTGGTCAAATAACGTAAATCAGCTCCGGCAGCCAATTTACAAAATGCTCATACCTTTCCTTCTATTGGGCGACCGTGATGGTCCATCAAAATCGATTAAGACATCTCGAGTCTTCATCAAAACCCATCGGTCGAGGACCAAACAAAGGAACAGCCCTCTACTAAACGGTCCTGTGTGACTGCTTTGTCCTCCCGCATGATAGTGACATCACCGTGTAACCCTCAGTCGTTTCGCAGTCTTCTCCCTGAAAATATTGTTAAAAAGTTGGAGTTCTCTAAACGTGAACTGTCAAGTTAGCCTACGTACAATAATTGAATCGTTTTTTGAGGAACTAGCTGACTGTCGAAACAAGTCAACTCCGCCCCTGTCAAATCAGTGGCGTTCACCGAGAACGACAAAGTGAAGTTTGTTAGAAAATCATCTCGGGGGGTTGCAAGCTCACACGGATAAGGACGAGTCACTTCTGAAAAGTTGCCGCGCATTGCTGAATAGACAGGCTTGCAGAATTATTACGTTGGACCAACGAAAGAATGCGATAATCCACTGACCGAAAACCGAGCGACATACATTCGAAATTCTCAAGGTACAGCTTGACCGCTCTAACCTGTTCTTTAACCTCCCAAAGTGACTACTGTGATTCCAACATTGGCAAAAGTCCCATCTTCAAGTTAGCAATTCTAAAGGATTGGTGAAACATAACTTTCCCCTTAAAGTCGGCATTTTCGGTCAAAAAACGCTCATTAGGACGAAACAACATACTAGTGCCGTCAATTTTGGAACTTGTCTATCATCCGGAACATCGTTTGGAACCCCTAATATTTGCGGAATTCCTGAGGCATTTTGGAAGATGTACAAATGAAAATCCAGCTTTCATCAACAGGGGAGTGGATCACCCGCAAATGGGTTCTGGCAAGTCAGGTGATCCATTCTGTAACGCGTATTCGGCAATTTCGATAAGGTTGATTCATTCCGTAAATTTATTCGGGATATTTTCCAGGTCAAAGAAAGCTTCACAAAATGTGAGCAAACAGCTGTTCTTATACGGTGCCATTACTGAAATTGTAACCAACCGCTCTTTTTAATCTGATTTGGTATAACGGATGCTCAAATCATCTCGCATACACTAAACGTCCCAAGTGTGAGTCTAACTCACAAAACATAGTTCTGTTTCTAAAATCACTACTGACTCCAAATTCTGCATACCAATTAGTGTATAATGAATTAATTATCGACCTTCCTATTTCTTACCTTTTCGCGCGAGATGTAAAAGGCATTTTTTCAAGTTAGTGAGTCCATGTACAAACGATAAAGTTGGCACGCGAATTAAGAAACTGTCGCGACGACTTCCGGAACGATTGGACGAACTTCAGCCAGCCAACTCGGTTGCAAACGATGGGAATTATTTTATTGCTGGTGGAATCTCGGAGGATCCTTGGTCAGAAACTGGAATAACTTTTTAGCCACACGATAATGAATTATGCTAGAACCCAGGGCATTGCCACTTTTCTCCAGTAAATATCGAAGATAGCGGTGAAAGATTGCTGTCTTATTTGGCCACACTGCGCGTGACTGGTGCCTGCCAAATGTCATTCGATAAGTGTACCAGGACTTCATGTGATAACCACCGAGTTACTAGCTCTGCTTCTGTCATACAAAAACTTTTCGCGGGTTTTATAGTGCGACCTCCGGCACACAGAAGGAACGGGATACGAGAACAACGGCAAGTTTTCGACTTGGTCGTGGGTGTATCGATACTACTTTTCTCCTGAAGCGGACGCTCAATCATCTATACCCATTTTCCCAACCAACCGCTATTGTGTCTTCATGTCTATGAGCTTCGACATAGTTGCCACGCGCACTCTTAGAGGCTGCCCCACTACAGGGCAGCCCCACTGGATTATGTCAGTCCGTCGAATCAACTGCGTGCTAACTACGGACAGAGCGCGCAATTGTGGGCAACCATCTCTAGGGTTCCCGGTTTCAGGTGGCGTTCGAGCAGGATATCTGTGGTTGACGATGGTATGGGGAAGCACTAAATGTCGAAAACCTTAGGGTATTGCTTGCACCAGGTAATGAACTGATTGACCGTGAGTATGTTTACAACCTCACTCCATTCAGTACTTCTGCTGACCCTGTCTTTGTTGCTTTAAGCAGGCCACTGGAGATTGTGAGTACTTCAGTCAGATCGGTAGTGATAGCTCGTCAGCTTGTAATATTACTGACGATTCGTTTACGAAAACTACAAAAGCATGTAAAGCCGTCTCCAGCCAGCTTTATGTGAAGCGCCACAAAGTTATTCATTTTTCGTCCAAGGACGAAGTTTAAAAAGAACGTATGTTTGATTTTGCCCTACGGATCATCCATCTGACTCATTTGTTTGGGAGATACAAATATATAAAATGACGGTAACTGACCAACGTTGTCTCCGCAGTTGGCACGTTTCAAATGAACAGTGCGACAATCCGCCAGTGCTTATTTGAGAACTGTGCGGGTTTGCAATCAACAACTGTGATAAGTGCGATGCACAGTTTTTACTGGCCCCGCCACTCACTCCAGGGCGAAGCGCCTGCAGCACGGCGCATTTTTCGCTTCAGCTGGCGATGATCAAACAACGACATGGTCACGGGCCATGAAGGCCTCGATCGCTTCGCCAGGTAGGGTTGGCGGGTGTTTTCTGCCTGGATGGAGGAGGTTGCGACCATTCATGCCGGTGGCTGAAATTTTCTTTTGATGCGGTTAGCCTGTGTCCGCATAATTTGTTAGAGGACGCAACTTCTAACGAGGCAACCGAGACGATCCGAGCTACACAAATCAATTGATCCGGTTTCGGGTGATGCGGTGGTGGGTAGTGTCATGGTTCCACTCAACCAGTTAGATTGCAGCTATTCTATCAAACGCAGGTACATCCTCTGAACTGTTTTCTCGTTTCCCGTAACTCCCATGGCAGTGATTTTTTAACACCCTGATTGTTTTATATGACTTTTTTTATCCTATTCACAATGCATCTGACTGCCATACATGATGGTCTCGTCTGATCTGCATTGCGTCTAGTCAGCTATGTATTGTAATCGTTCCGCCCTACATATTTAAAGACCATATCGCCTAATTCTGACTAGTTTCTTTAAGAGACGATTTTACCGCATCTCTTCTCGGTTTTTCGTCGAACGATTAAGCGTGTGGTACAAAAGAGGATTCAATGAATTTCTAACTTTTCATGTTTATTAAGCTCATTTTCATGTTCCTTTGTTTTCTTTCTCATGCTGTTGACAAAAATGAGTGCGTATTAATAACTCTGCACCGCGTGAACCATTGTCAAGACCATCGTCACCCCAAGCCATAGTATCCGCGGTTACGGCCGGAAGCCGAGTGTTGTTTTAATGCTGATGTTGGCAACGTTAGAAAACATCGGAAGTTCATGTCTGCAACTCCTCGAAGAAAACATTTTGATGAATGAGCGCTCGGGTAATTACCACACATTCTTTAATGCGACTTTGAGAAGCAGTTAATTTGCAAATGCAGTTGTTTTGTTCTCCACAAAATTAACTGAACAGCTCTATAAAATAACTTACTAATTATCGAACCGTGCCTAGAAAACCCACACGGTGTGTTTACATTCCAATTAGTAATGGGCTGCGTAGATATATTTTTGGCGGACATAGCCCTCGCCAGCACGAAAGCCGACCGTGAGGCGATGCCTGCGTAGGAGCAGTTTGAAGCGTTCCGTGTGCTGGTCGAATTCCTGAGTTGCATTCAAAATGTGATATGAAAGACTTCGGCGGAAGTTGTGCATATAAACGGAAGTTGAATGTTCTCGAGCTTATGCTAGCAATGCCACAATTCAGTGATAATAATTTAGATGACAACCGAGTGAACGAAGCTACGGCTTTATGATGCGTGCGACCATTGATGGCAAAAGCGTTACTGAAACAAAGGGGCTATGTTGAGAATTTGACTGTTTATCATGGAAAGACCAGATGGAGTGTATTGCGTGCCACAGCATGCGGGATGAAAAGAAATTGTGTAAGGCAAAGAAGAGAGGAATAGAGAGAGAACGTATCACACTGACCCCTACAGATTTACAGAGCGAGTGCCACCGACTTCTATTCGCTCTCACATCAAACAGCGCACTCAGCCAAGAGGTGTTCGTTATCTTTTGGACACAAGCCAGAAGATCGGGAATGCAATAATAAATCGTGGTTTCCTGGCGCAGACTTAAGTCACAAACCGACAATATCGCTGCCGCTCCCAGTCCAAATTAACACATCAAACCTTAGTTTTGGGTTTATTTTTCACTCTGCTGCCCCGGTTTGTATCTAATTGCCGCCGGGCCGTTCTGAAGGACGTGCTAGTATGCACACAATCTTTCTTTCTAAAGAGTTTGTTGAACTTTAAAGGTCTCTGTCTTGTTCTTTTATCAGTTTGAACATCCGCGATGCCATGGTTTCACTTTCCAACCGTGGAGATAAGAACGGAGAGATAAGTAAGCGTGAATCAGCTTTGCCTCACCTTATCAGTGATGTTTACAACGTCCTTTTCAGTTGAAATTCCATTTTGTGTCCACCATAACTTACAACTCAGTCAGGTTTCATAGCAGCATTGTGTTATCTCGTCGTGTTCGCAGATAATTCGTGATTGGATAAAAGTCTTTGGTAGCGAAAGCCAAGCAATGCACACACATTTATCTAAGGCCGTACGATGATGGGTTTAAGTCTGCAAATCATCGTCCAGCGACTAATCGGGTCCTTACGTGACCTATCTTTTGGTATACCTAGGGTACTGGAATGCTCGTACATTAACACCGCTTTTCAGTTTATCTGGGCCATTAGTTTGTATTCCCCTCACTTCCTGAAACATGAGAGCTTATCCGTTCTTAATTGGCTCGCTTAGAAAAGCACGCCGATTTGATCACTTTTTAGTTTTATCCTAGGTGTGCCATGGGTACCGTCTTCAAATGCTCACTTTCACAGTGGATACTTTTGCTCTCATCCTGGTCTTCCTCACGGATATGACATATTTTTGTGTGCGTTCACTTTTGGGCCGTGCCGTTTCACTGTTTATTTACTCGTTTATTTTTCAACATTAGCAGGAGGTGGACCTCGTATGTATCTGAATTTAACTGGCTGATTTTCGTGTGATTTACATTTATGACAGAGCGGTGAAACTGTAGCTGTTTGTCAACAATACAAGTATATAAAAACGTAATATATGAAAAGGCTGAGAAACCTGTATTTAGATCGTCACCAACGTTTTTGACTGCCAACAAAACAGGAGTCAACTGTAGCGAGCTACGACGGTATTTCATAACAACCTGTGAGCAACAGGTAAGTCGTTTCATTAATAACGTCTCACTGCTGACAAAAAGCTTCTTGAGACGAGGTGTACCAGTTACACATGTAATAGCATTTGAGGCAGCCTATATGTAGACAACTTAGGAAACAGAAGGTTACAGGTTATTGGCCAAGCATTAAGAAGCAAGGGTCAACATTAGGTTTGGATGGTCATCTACAGCGGATCGGGAACGTGTGAAAAGCCAGAAAGGAGGGAAGCCGGTATAGTCTGTTGGACTCGTTGATCAGAAGGTCAATTAATTTTTGAAAAAGTAGATAGGGGAATCATAATTCCAGAACATTTAGGTTGTAGTCTCAACTAGCCACCAAGACAAGTCAGTACGACTGATCTGGTGGGCCGAAATGCAACTGCCGCGGTTTAGACTTTGACGTGAAAGAAATGATTGATATTACTGTCATCATGTATCGCTTGCATAAGGCCTTGTAACTATCTTAAAAGGGATTCAAACGCCCATCAGTTGCTCATGTCACATGGAATTACGAAGACGAAATTACCACGAGTCGCTTAGGCAATGAGTCACTGTGAACGAATGGCTAAATATCTGCGAGGTCCTTGGGGGTTGACGGACTTAACCTATTATATTACCTCGACCAACGTATGGGAGGAGATTCGAAGTCTTCTGAAGTATTCAGCGAATGAAATGTCTCAGGTGAGCCCTTGTTTACTGTTGTTACAGCGTGCGTCTCAGTATGGCTTGCCGTCTGCTTATCACTTGGCTCATGACCACCTTCTGAAACCCAAGGCACTGCAGGATTTTCATTTTCCTGACTCTCTTCTGAAAGAACTAAACCGCAAGGACTCTAAAACGAGAATATTCGTAATAATTATGATTACCAGAGCCACATACCGGCAGTTTACCGGTAGAAATCCAGATGAGAGCAGCAAAGCCAATATTCTGTGCGGGAACAATGAGTGTTTCCACGATGTGAGGATAAAAGGAATATGCTGTAACATACGTAATACCTCGTGCCACCTTAAGTGTAGTCAGTTATGTAAGCTAGCCTATGCATTGTATACAGCACATGGGGTTTCAAAATGGATCAGCCCAACTTGCAACCGTTGTAGAGTACGCCTGCTGACTCTTGATTCAAAGACACGACATAATGAAAATATGAAAGGCGGTATATGTAAGGTTGATTAAATGAAGCCTACACTGGTATAACGTAAAAATCTAGTTCTGGAATGGCAAACGGAGACTGGACCAGGAGGCCAGTTGATCACAGTAACTAGATTGGGAGCAGTACTTGGGGTTAGACGAGCGTTCAGCTCACGAAAGAAAGACTTTCTAAACGGGAAACAATTCCTGGCTAGAAGACTGGCCAGAAGATAAGTCAGAGGGGAAGACCAAGTGGAACATCAAGCGGATGTGAAAAAGAGTCTGACTGATTTGCAAAATAATGCTGACTACTAGGCTGGGAAACGTTTAGTGATATCAGCTGAATGGATTGTTCTGGCAGTAATCTTCTCCCGGTTGGAAAAACTGGTGACTAGGCCCTGGGGATCAAACAGGAGTGCAGTTACTGAGGAAACACTGGGTCCTGTCCTTAGCGTAGCGACCCTATTTGTTTATTACTAACTATGTTAGAGCTACGATTGCCATTTGTATTCTTTTGGATCCAACTTCTGTATGTGCTAAACATGTTTGAACTAGTACGGATACCAGTTAATAACCCGCGCACTCGAACGTACGACCCCGCTGCGTGCTCGCTTGTCGTTCCGCTCTGTTACCGCTTCGTCTTGTTATTCGTTCGCTCTCACGTTGACCTCGCGGGTCGACAATATACTCCTTGTTTACTCGTTGCGTTATTCATAACCGGCCGGCTTTGATTCGCTCGATTCTACATTAAACAGAGATCTCGAGGTAAGCTTTCATTCGGTGAACTTGTTCAAGACGGTCTACATTCCAGGCCATGTGGCCTTCAAGAGGGTTCCAATGTCTGCAAAGCAGCAGGGTGCTCTTGCCTCAGGACATGCCACCTCAGACTTATGCTAGCGGACTTTGCCAATCCAGGACAAAATGGATGGTTAATCACCTGCCGCTTGAATTACCCAGAATGCCACCCGAATGGAAATTGTGGTAACCTTAGATCACTCAGCTACCTGGCACAGCAACTTAAGGACAACTGACTTTGTTTGGTTGAAGACTAGCTCCAGTAAATCAGAGACAGTACAGCTGAATTGAGTGTCTGTAGGTCAGCCTGGCGTACTCCGATAGTCTGAGACGACTAGAGTTAGGATCGGCAAGGCGGCGTCAGGTTCCGATAGAAGTGTGATTCGAAGAGAACTTGTAGTATCCGGAACTAATACTCCCTCACGTATGCAACTTGAATCATCAGGAAAGTCCTATCAATGGGCGGATCCACATTAGACCTAGAAAACAGGCTAGCCGTTCGGGCTTGGAACCAATGCTTGCCCTTTTGAATGTTTATAAAACGAATGTATCCGGGGTTAGAGGCTCAGTCAAGTGTGAAGTGTACGAATGCAAGCAGCAAAAGAAACAAGTAGAATGAGTCAGCCTACCGCACTAAGATCTGCATTCGGAGCAGCTACTGAGACTTGGTTTAGGCCAGAAAGGAAGGTCGCAGACACATGTACGCTGGAATATTTCTTTCATAAAGCAGACAAATGGGTCTGGGGATAGGCGTAGGTATCGTTCTCCTGGCGGCTCAATACTAGGAACAAAGGAGTGACAGTTAACTGGTTCAACCGTGGTACGCGGGTAGTCAGCTGTTTTGTTGGAACGCCAGGGATTTTCGCATGTATTGCGTGTATATATGGAACAGCCCTGGTGGCAGATCCGAGAGATTCACAACTGGTTACATTCTTCTATAGACAAGCCAAAAACTCTGGTGCAAACCTTTTTTGAGCGACTTCAACATGCCTGGAGTCGGTTGGGGTAATGAGTGTTCACCGACAGGATTCGTTGGACAGATCTAACTCAGACTAATTCATCCCAAAACACATGCATTTCAATCAACTTGCGTGTTGGAGGCGGGGACGGTCACCTGCTGCGATAGACCTGGTGACAGCCAGAGCCCGGAATGATGGGGGTCAACTGAGGACCAACAGGCCTCTTGGTAAAAGCGATCATGAACTGATAAAGTTTACCTTGGCAGCCATGTGTTTGAAAACCACTAGATAAGCGGCGTCGAAATTATAGAGGGATGACCCGTGGTGATTTGGTACAGAAGCCACACAATCTGCCATGGGAGAAATAAAAAAGTCAAGAGAGATTCACTTCGAATTGTACCTCAGGGAGAATTAAGGCGCTCCTCACTGGGCACACTGACGAAGTTGCTCCATTAAGGAGGGTCAGGCGTTACAGCACGCCGTCGTGGTGCAAGTGAGCCGTTAGAGTTCAGAAATTTGAAATATAGACTGGAAACGATTTAAGTTTACAGGAGGATATCGGAAGTTTCTGAAATGCAGACAAGCAAGGCGTGCGGCCTCCGACGCACAAAAATGCCTTGCGCAACATGAAAAGAATTCGGCTGGATGGGCCAAATCCGATCCGAAGTTGCAGTTAAACTACATACTGGCTAAGGCATCCATACGGACGGAGATAGGGTGTCAGGGATGAATTAGGATGATTGAGCGTTCCCGACGACTTAGGCTAATTCGCTCATTAGCGCATAATGGACAATCCAAATATCGCTCATCCAAATGGTCGGGTTGTACAGGCTCACCTTCCAAGTCAAGGAAACGTCAGATAAGGCGAACGAAAAGGCTGAAATTTGCACGGTACTGTTGACCACATTAAAATAAAAGTCCTCTCACTTCATGAACGTGGGTTAATCGTATACACAAAATGCTCATCAGAAAAGGCGTTCAAAATGAAACGACCAAACACGAATCTGCAAATCACCGTCAGCCAACGGAAGATTAGCTCATTAAGCCAATCACCCGTAAAACATGCTAACTCTGACCAGAGTCGTTTTGGAGTGGGGCAGAATTGTTTTCCAGATGGCCGAAGTGGTATTTGACTTGGCCGGTCAGGCTGATGGCATCTTTTTCCACATTCCTGGTTATTTGCCTCAACTTACTAAAGCAATTCGGAATTGACGAAGCCCAGCGCTCACGGACTGGTGGCATTGATCCGCAGGTTTCAACGACTTCATTTGCAATCCGCTTTTCTTAGCGAACGATCTTATTTGACAAAACTGGCAAGCTAGGTTATCAGGATCATTGTGGTCGTGAAGCGGTTAGTTCGAACGTCTTCGAATGACCTTATACAGACTGGTGGACACACGAACAAGGGTCGCCCGGAACAACAGTTCAAATTGACCGTGAGACGGATACGCCACCATAAACTTTCGCTACGTAACAGTTGAACACGCAGAACTTGACGATAAAGTGAAAGTTACCGCGATCGAAACAAAGTATATGTATATTTCAGATCAAGATTGATATAATAAGGTCCAAAGAGTACCAGAAAGCAGCAATTATTCACGTAAATGTTGAGGAAATTTCAAGATTTAGCGTCCTGGACGCAATAAGTGAAGTAAACGTGACAAGCCTGGGGAAAAAAGCCACGAGAATATGGGGCAACAAAAGGGCGCGAAAATGAAGAAAAACGAAAAAACACGAAAACAGCGGGACGTCTAAATACTGCGAGTTTGTATATCACTCTACGTTGTTTGGTTAACATTTGACCGTTTCCTTACCCTAAAGACCTCGTGAATTATGAATTAACCATGCCCTGTTCGCTTAGTCGCCCCAGTGATGGTGAAAAGGTCTAACTGTGGATCCTGTGAAAAGATTGTCCGCGCGAGGGACCACGCCATGCAGTGCTTGCTCTGTGACACATGGTTTCACACCTCGTGTCTGGGCATATCTAGCGAGGTTTACAAAATGTTGACAGCAACACGGCTGGACTGCATCCACCTTGTTTGCCTCTGTTGTAGAAACGCTAGGCAGGCTCCTAGTTCTGAAGGTAGCACTTCATCATACGCATTGGATGTGACATCCCCTGACCCACCGGCTGTACTCAGTAAGGTATGTAACGCGAGTGTTACAGGCACAGTATCATATGCGTCGGTTGCATCAGGAGCAAAGTCAAAGAGGGTTACCTCGGTTTCTCCGAAAACGCTCATGCCCATTGCTGCTGACAACCCGCCAACAGCATGCAAGCAAACACGACCTAATTCTGAGGTTGTTCGCTCGGTCTTACCTAAGAACCCAGTCATGCTGTTCGCAAGAGTTACACTAATGATGGCGTAACTTCGGCGAAATTCTCCAAGGGCACCAACACCGTCATTCCTAAAAGATTGAGCTCATCTGCTCGGGAGGATTCTGTAATTGTTCAGAACCTTCCGGAATGTGCCGCCACCAGCCTAACGCTCCGTGACGAGCATGATAGAGAGCTTTGGACGAGTCTGCACAAAAATGGGCATAAATCCAAATGTCCCAAACTCTATCACGAGGTTGCCTCTGTCATCCTCCATCTCAACATAATCAGAAGACGAACCTCATTATTGGCCGAAAGCTTTACCATCTTAGATTCTTCCACGTTCCCTACGGAGATTCCACACCTGAACTGAACTTTCCGGCTCCTGTACGTGCACCGAAAAATCTGATCTGTGCGATTTTTTCACAAGTCTGAGCTTGGGCTCATAGAGCACATAATCTGCTTCACTCTGCGTGGGGGGTAAAGACCATAATCGCGCGGCTGGATTATTCATTTACTAACGAAAGAGTTGATGGTAGACAACCTTTGCGATCACCGCACCGTAGGATTGGGTGATCACGCAATCGTCTTATTCGACTTCATTTGCAGTACGAACCTGGTCAGCTCAAGCGGTTAATAGTCGCAGGAACTTCCGGAAAATGGATGTGCAGAAACTACGTGGCTACTTGGAAACACAGTCCTGGGTGAACTACACCCCACTTCACTCTGTAGATGATCTCTGTGCAAAGCTTACTGCCATCCTTTCGCAGCCGTTGGTGACTCTACACCATTATCAGGCTCAAACGAAACAAGCCTCCAAGTCACTAACTCCGATACGAAGGGCGCTGATGTCCTCGCTGAGTTTTGCAGCAGTGTTTTTGTGCAGTCGCCATCGGTTCCTCAGGTTCATCTTGACACTGAAGTCGAATGGCATCCACACCGTGGATACATCCTTCACGGCGGTGTTGGATAGACTCAGGGGCCTTAGGGACAGCTCTCCTGGCCTTAAAGGTATAACTCCCAAGACCTTGCGTGAAGCGGTTGAACAGCTTTCTGATCCACCTAGCTCACTGCTTACGCAATCCGTTCCTCAGGGAGCAGTACCCAGCGGCTGAAAACTCGCGAGCCTCCACCCAGTTTTTCAAGGTGGTAGCCGGTGACTTTTCAGTTGGTTACCAGAACAATTGCTTTGTTACAAGCGCCCAAAAATTTTAGAGGCGCTCGTATACGGACCGCTTCATCGGCACCTCACCTCTGGTGAGATTTTCTCCAATGCGCAACACGGATTCTGCAAGTGCTGTTCATGTACAACAAATCTGCTGATGGCCACCGACCACCGGACGAAGGCAGTTAATCAGGGCAATGGAATAGACGTAGTACATCTCGACATTGCCGGGGCATTCGACCACGTGGGCCACGCTGTTTTGATCGGTGAACTCTCCATTCGTTGAAGCGTGAGGCAATCTTTCAGTGGCTTCAGTCGTATCTTGCTAACCGTCTGTACAGGGTGCGTTAATAGCGTATTCTCTACCTGCAGGCCTAGCCTCAGTGGAGTGCCCCAAGGTTCAATTCTTGGTCCGCTACTATTTTTGATATTTATCAACGATCTTCCACTCTCAATCACTTCCCCGTTATTACTGTTTGCGGACGACGTCAAAATTTGCGGTACCCTCAACACCAGGAATGATTCTGTTATCTTGATATTCTATTCAACTGGTCTCGAGTGAACCGACTCGACTTTAATGCTGGTAAGTGTAAAGTCATGCACATCCACAGCTCTCTAAAAACCACGTATTACCTCGACGGGTACCCGCTTCAGACAGTTCTTATCGAGAAGGACCTAGGAACCACTGTTTCGCACACTCTCTCGAGCTCTGCGAACGCTGAAACAAACGCAAAAAAGGCTAGCAACACCCTGGCGTTATTGAAACGTCTTTTCGGCCAGTTCAACCCCAGTTGTTTTCAGCTTCTATATAACAGTTTCGTTCGACCGCATCTGGAGAATGGAACTGTGATCTGGCCACCACATCTCCAAAAGGACAAGCTGCTCCTGGAGACCGTGCAACGTCGAGCCACTAAGGCAGTCCGGGGTCTGAAAACCAGGCCGTATGAGGAAAGGTTAAAATCTTTGAACATGTACTCTTTAGAGTATCGTCGGCTTAGAGGTGATTTGGTATTAACCTTTTTGATAATGAAGTCCCCGGATCATCCTTGCCGGCCAATGCTCAACAGGGGAAATAGCATGACACTGAGGGGCCACCCCCTAAAACTAGAGGTCCAACATAGCAGACTAGAATGTAGACATAGCTTTTTCTCATTGCGTGTTTGCAAGGCTTGGAATGCTCTTCCAAGCCATGTTGTTTCTGCCAGCTCTGTAACAATTTTCAAGGCTCGCCTTGACCAACATATATTGCATTAGTTCGGATGCTGCACCTTTTTCCCCATTTCAGCCCATTGCTGAGGACCTTGAGATTCTACGCATCGAGATACGGAATTCTCAAAAGCTCCGGCTTCCTACTTCCGTTTACAACCCATTGAATCCATTGAACAGCAAAATTTAAACCCATTTCCCAAGATGAAAGATGTTAGAATTTGGAGCCATGACGTGGATTAACAGGGCTTATGGCAGACAGAGCTTGACTACGTCAGAAGTCAAACGTATGCGAAAAACGCATTATCGGAAACGACCAGGCAACTAAGTTCAGAATATGATTCTGATGAATGTCCGTTGCACTTCGGTGTCTTTACGGTAGATGTTGTCAACATGTGAAAGTGTAACATAAATCAACAAGACTTGTAACACACGGGGCACTGCCACGTCAAAATCTCAAGTAGACTTTTACCTGATAGATGTTGTTCACG
>LOND01001691.1:52401-65065 GCA_014220965.1 Paragonimus kellicotti | reverse complement strand
TTGGTTTTCTGGTTTTATCATTGTGGAGATCAGGTACAGTTCTAGACGGGAACCTCCAGTTGTCTACAAAGTCATTGTTGATGCGCTTGAGATGGTATTACTGGAAATGCCACCGAAGTCACCTTGACAGTCAATTGCGGAACCCTCATCTCCGGTGTCTTCTTTGTCTCCAACGACCTTGACTTCATTTTTATCAGCGTTTTTGCAAAGCTTGAAAAAGTGAACCTCAATAAGTCTCAGGGTTTTAACAAAATACCACCAAGACTGGTAAAAACTGTACAGATAGCAAAGCTGCATTCAACAGAGACTTGCTTCGGAGGTTCTTCAAAGAAGGTGTACTGCCTGCTGATTAGAAGCAATGTCAAATAATGCCGCTCCACAGGGGCGGTGTGCGTAACTTTACTCCCAAACACAGTCCCGTTTCTATTCTCGGTATCTGTTCAGAGGTATTAAGAAGCATTGTGGACGACGCCCTCCGACAATTGAAACATACACGGAATGATAAATCCTTGGGAGCAGGATTTCAAACAGGACCGCTCGTGTGTCGCCAATCTGTTAATTGTTCATGAGCAGTAAGCTAAAGCATTTGATTCCGGGAACCGAGTGGATATCACCATGCTAGACTTCTCAAAATCTTCCGACGGGTTAGATCACGGTTTACTTATTACAAAACTGCAACGGTACGGAATTGGAGGGAAACTGCTACGGTGGTCGGGGACATCTGAGTCAACGCACCTTCTCTGTCGAGTTAATGGCACTCACTCAAATTTCAGAAAAGCCCCATGTGGAGTGTCGCGATGGTCAATTTTGGGAACGTTGTTGTCCACCCTAACGTCAATGAAATACCGTCGTTTTTACTCTTGAGCGTTTTGTCGTACGCAAACAATACAAAGTTTTGGAGTCATTCGTGACCCCTTCGATTAATTCGGTCTGAAATCAGACCTCGACACGTTTTGTAACTGCTGTATTTTCAAAAAAAATAACGATGAGTGCAGCAAACTGTGAAGCCCTGAGGCTTCGTCACAATAGTGAGACCTCGTCTGATCTTGGCAACGTTTGACTTTACTTAACTGAACAGGAAAAGGACTTAAGGTCGATCATCACCGGGGCTTTGTCTCGCCGTTAACTACAAGGCGGCGTCACGCAAGGTCATTAATGTCACTAAATTCATCAACCATAACCTAGACTGCCTAACCCCGGCAAACGTCGTTTCCACATATACCACCCTAGTTCGCCTTTATTGGAAGTAAGTATTCAAGCGCGTTCCCCTTATCGCCGTAAGGATGTCTTGTTGCTCGAACAAGTTCAGCGCAGGGCCACAAAGCAAGTGAGGGGCCTTCGGTACCTGAGTTATCAAAGCAGACTTCAAAGTTTGAATCTGTTTAACCTAGAGTTTCGAAGGATGAGAGGAGACACCATACTAGCCTACAAAATATTAACTGGCTGCTATCACCCATGCTTTATAATTCTACTCAGAACTGTACATGCAAGTTCAAGGGGAAATGGTCTCATCCTTGACCATCAACACTACCGATTGATTTGACTGCGTCATCGATTAGCACTCCTAGTGGTTCCCTACTGGAACAATCTGCCAGCAGTGATCGTCTCAGCTGAGATCCATGGTGTATTTAAGTTCAGGTTGGTTAAATACCTTAGGGAAACCTCAGATATTTCCGGTCCGTCTACCTTGCCGACCAATCTCCGATAGGAGAAGCAATCAGTATGGGAAGAATCACGCAAATTAGTTTGGCTGCCATGTTATGGCATGTCTGTTTTGTATACTGTGTGTGTTGAGTGTGTCTGCATATATTGTTGCTTTGCCAGTGGGCATATGCATGCTTTGTGCGCGCCTGCGGTTGCTTGATGTAAACAACTGGATCCTTGCATTATACTATTTTCTATCCGACTCTATTCACTTACCTACTCTGTGGTTACGATCCCGTTCAACGACTTTGCGACGACACTCCTCAACTCAGGAATGTCCGTGGCCAAAGTCTTCACATCGCGCCGCCCAAAAGCGGGTCAATAGCAGGTCGAAGACTTTTGTGCATTCGCAAAAAAACCCGCGAAACCTGTGGAACTCCGCAAGGAACTACTGGAATCAGGAGGAATTTGGCACGAAATTTGGCGCCAAAGTCCGATGTAACTGGACGAATTTTTAAAAGAAAACGAAAACGACTCTATTAACACACATCGTCTACGTGGGGACGTTATTTCTATCACAGAAGGCTTCAGCAATCTCCGGATACTTCTGCTACACGGAATTATCTCGTGACACTGCTGCCACTGACATACCATCCACTGCAGCAACACAGCAATACCTCGTGGCACCATAGAGGCTCACCGGACAGCACGTTTGGCAAGTTTTATTCGTCTTGTTCCATATCCTGTTGTTTTTATAAGCAATATGAACTTTGACAGATTGGTGAGCTAGCATGGGACGTGCAATTAATCCGACTGCCGACGTTTGTGGACCGTGTTCGAAGGTAGTAGGTCCTCGCAGCAAAGCCATGGCCTGTGACTTTTGTAACTACTGGGTTCACTGCAAGTGCAAAACCGAGTTTCCCATAGACTTGTGTGTAAGGCTTCGAACCACCCACTCCGGCCAGTAGATACCATTGTGACATGCCGAATAAACATCCTTAAGGTCAGCATCTCCCAGGATAAAAACAGAACAAGCGAGTTAGTCAGTTCTTCACCGTCTATAGTATGCATCTGGACATGCCTGGTTACACACAACCAAAGCACTCCGTCTCTTGTACTAGCCAGTAACCAGCTTCGACAGACCGCACTAAGCGGAAGCGTGATAAACGCATTGTTGACTGTGTCTCAGCAAGCTGGTGCGTCCAAGTTGCCCATCAGCACGAACGAGGAAAGCTCTAAGCCGTTAGTCGAAAGCCGTAATCACACAGCCGTCCCCCAGCTCAGAACACAAGGCACAAATACGCCCAGGCGTAGTCACTGTCCCGAGTTCGCTAGACATAATCTCATTATCTATAACGCTGCAGAAAGCGAAAGCACGTTGCTCAACCAGAAAGAAGCTGATGATCAGTTGCAGTGGAGATCCCTTTGCGATCTACTTAAGCTAGGCGTGGAAGATAAACCACGCTACGCGGGCTTTGCGAATCTCACTAAGACAGATGCCCCTGGCAAATAAATGTAAAGCTCGGTCAGATAGAATACGTCGAGGAGGTTCTCTCAACAACATCTTCGTTGTCAAGACTCAGTGATTCTTGCTTGAGGGCGAAGCCCGATCTCACTTGGGTGATTACAGTGACTCAATGAGTGGTATATCGCAACCTCAAAATCTCCCAGTACGATCGAACGTTCAGTTTAGTGGTACACGACGTAGAGGAACTGAAGGATGCGAATGCATTGCACGCGCACAAGCACGACATTGAGCAGTGGAAAGTTTATCCGAGCCAAACTAAACCTGGACGTAGGCAAATGTGGATCATGGTCCATCCAACACCCTTTGCGACCGGTGCACCTGAGCTCCTTCTCAGTCCACGAACTACTGCGAATCACCTTCTTCACAGGCGATAGGTTGTCCACTGTACTTTAAAGGTGATATACGCTGAAAAACAACTTATCCACCTGTAATCCGACTTTACGCAGATGAACCAAAGTCTGAATGTGGAACGCCTTTTACTGGTATACCTTTCATGGCGGTAAGTGTGGCCAAGATAACGGAGATACCAGAGATTATTAGTAGACCACCACCACCCGCACAGTCAATAAACCTGGTAGAGCCGACCTTGAAGGCGTTGGCCTAGCTCGTGTAGTACCACGCAACACATCTGAAGGCAGACGTTACCCAAGATAAGGGTACGCAGGTACACGTATCTAGCTGGTGGTGTATGTTTACTAATTTTCTTTCATGAATGAACAAAGAGCAGGAATTGCGACAGCTTTTTGACTCAAAGAAGCCCAAGATCACTGATGTAGCGGAACAACAGATAACGCCGGACATATGTGATCACGAGGTGAAACTTCCTGGTTATACTGTCTTTCGCAAGGATCGGCTAGCCAGCAGAGGTGGGGGCGTAGCAGTCTACGTTGGTGCTGAATTACGCGCAGCCCTAAACAGAGACCCAACCCTGCTTTCACTTGAAGAGTCCCTGTGGATAAATGTTAGGACACCTCACTTATCACAAGTCATTGTCGGCGTCATTTATCGTGCCCGTCCGCAGCCCCAGAATGGGATGAAAGAATGCATAGTGCCATTAGATGGGCCACCGCAACCCCGGACATCGCGTCATCGTTCTAGGGGACTTCAACCTCCCGCATGCAGGTCTTTCAGCGAGCTGACGTTTGGTACAGAGGCCACTGAGTTCAACAATTTCGTGCGGGGAGCGGGACTCACTGAGCATGTCAGTCAACCCACAAGGTGGACAGGAGCACAGGCAATCCCGACTAAACATGGTGTTAACTACTGAACCCTACATGGTGCGCCATCAGGTTCAAGGGACCATGCCACAATCAGTTTTCGCTAATATGCGACGTCACGATCACCGCCCCTTATTGTCGGCTCGACGCAATTTCAGATGAGCCAACTTTCGAAAGATGCTGAAGCACATCGTGAACCAACTGGCAACCACCTGAAGAATGTAGCACGGTAGACGAACATCTAGAGCGTATTATGTTACACCTGAACACCGCGATAACTAGTTCAGTCCCACTTTACACTCCACGCCCCACCTGCAAGTCGTCCTGGCTCAAACCATCGACCAAGCGTCTAATGAAAGAGAAGTGGGCCCTGTGGGATGCATTTCTCCTTAAAGGAGATGGCGCCTCACACCTGGCATACAAATGCTGTCGTAATCAGTGCACAGCAGCCGTACGCGCCGACCGTAGGGCTCACCAAGTATCACTTGCGAGATCCATCGCTGATTGCCCTAAAAGATTCTTCGGGCACATGGCCTCTCTGATCAAGTCGAAAGCTGCCATATCCTCTCTCATGGGACCTTTCAGGACTCTCTACCTCTAATTATGAGGCAGCTGAGATATTACGTGCTCAGTATGCATAGGTCTTAAGTAACTTATCCGAGTCGGGACCATGCGCCACGGTTTTCTATCCATGATCGTTCCTCCGATTCATCCCCTAATTTCACACCAACTAACGTAGTCGCCGAGTTACTCCTGATACGCGTCGATAAGTCCCTTGGGCCTGTCGAGGTTACCCCTCAAATTCTGAAAGAATGCACAGATGGGCTGGACGGAACCGCTTGTTCGTTTGTTCCAACATATATTATACTGGTTGTATTCCAGCCACTTGGAAGCACGGCGTCATCTCTTCCATCAACAAAGGTGGGAATCGAACGGACGCCAGTAGCTTTATTACCAGCTGTGTCAAGATTGATGGAGAGCATGGTAGACGATTTCGTAAGAAACTATTTAAATACTCACTCACTGTTAGCGCCGGAGCAGCACGGCTTCAGAAACGGTCACTCATGCACGACCAACCTACTGATTGCCGCTGACTCGTGGACAAAAGCTGCCGAAGAACGCCTCCCAGTTGATGCTGTTTTAGATTTCACGAAGGCGTTCGATAAAGTTGATCACAGTATACTACTGGACAAATTGAACAATATGGGCTTATGCAGTGAGGTTTGTTTTTGGCTCAAACAATACCTATCCTGTTGCACTTACATAAAGTTAATGATGAGCCATCCAGGCAGTTCAACGCCAAAACTGGTGTACCGAAAGGTTCTATACCGGGTTCTTTGTCATTCTTGATCTACGTTATCGACATCCTAGGACGCAAGTAACTCTTCCGTTGTGATGTATGCTGACGATACGAAACTATGGCGCGTCTTACACAGCGTTGAAGACGCAGAAGACTTTCAAAGAGACCTAGATGCCCTGCATCTATGGTCCCTGGAAAATCGATTGCCCTTCAACACGTCCAAGTCGAAGACTATGCACGTTCGTCATCACAGCACTAGAACATCGCATCGGTGGTGCTACCCTAGCCACTGTCCACCAGGAGCGCGACCTAGGTACCGTCGTTACATCAGACCTCTCCCTAGTACTAACATTATGCTGTTGGTAAAGAAAGCCAGCAGCGGGCTTGGTATGCTTGTTAAGATTCTTCGGAATTCCCCAGCTCGAAGATTCTCACGCATCTACAGCACACTGGTAAGGCCACTGCTGGAAGTCAACATTCAGGCATGTGCGCCGTACTGGAAGAAAGACGTCACTGCTCTAGAGGCTATCCAGAGACGGGCCACTAAGAGGGTTGAGGGTCAATTGTCTTCGTCGTATATAGACCGTCCGGGAACATATTCGTGATACATGAGGCACAAAACGTAATTGATATCGCGAAAGCTCAACCTGGAGAAGACCCAGGGATCTGGTTGTCGACTAGTGTATCCTTTTTTGCCACCACCAGATGGTTGCCAAAAAGGAATTCGGGACTCTTGGGATGATAAAAAGAGCCTTTCCCCGCATAGACAGGCATGCCTTTCAGTCGCTCTACGGGGTCTACATACGACCACTGCTTGAGTATGCTAATCAAGTCGTATACACCGGCTTGAAGAAGGACATACTCACCATCGAACGTGTCCAGCGAGTAGCCACTAAAATGGTCACTGGCTTGCGGCATTTCTCCTACGAGTCTCGTCTTGAAATTCTTGATCTTTACCCACTTGAGTTTCGAAGACTCCGCGGTGACTTAATCCTTACACACTTTTTCTTTAGCACAGGACTAGTGCAGCGATTCTTCACCCCAGTAGTCGATAACAGTCGGAGGGGTCACGACAAGAAGCTCCATAAGCTTCGACCCCGAACCTTCCTTAGGCAACAGTTCTACTCTTACAGGGTTATCAACCACTGGAACGACCTTCCATTAGAGGTTGTTAGCTGCTCTTCTAGGGACCGTTTCAAAGTGTTATTAGATTTCACTTACTTAAGAAGTTGTTAGATTAGTATTTTGTTCTTTTCTATCAGATTAGTACCCTCTGTAACCCCCAAGAGCGGTGCTACAACCTGTTTTCAATGACTGCCTTTCAGGTCAACAGAAAACCGCTGACATCGAAACGGACAAACTGACTGGATCCGGGTGAATTGGGTCCCCAACCTCGAACCCGTGAACAAATCGCTGAAATCGCTGAGAAAAAGCAAACTTCTTTCCGATTAGTCCGGACACCAAAATACAGGAACCAATGAAAACGGCGACCAAGCAGACTCCGGATAAATACTATACATGTCGGCGGGACTACGTTAATTTACAGGGAGTATTCGTTTGTATTTATAAATATAAATGACCCTGCAACCGCGTGGACGCATGAAAACATTTTTTGATGTATGCATGCGCAATGTCTTGAGAGCTTTCGGCGGCTAAGATCGGACGAGCAACGTATGCAAGAAGCCTCACTATTTTTGGCAAGATCTTGACGGCTCGAGCCATCAAGTCTTGCATCCTGGACTGAAAAGTTCCGCGCGTTAGGTCCACCCTAACTCTGACTCAGTTCACGGGACGTCCACGTCCTAAGGTGATCGGGTAAACTGCGAATTATTACTTGAAAGTGGTCCCTATCTCTCTCAAGTGCAATTGAGAACCCCGCTTGTCACACGTTGGTTAACTCCACTCGCGTTGCCGAATCATTCAATCTGTGTAAATAATTCGCCGGACTCCTCACGGTATGCTCCTATCTAATACCTCGTGCAGTTGCAGCCACGGAGTCTCGGCTCATCGCTTCTGTTCTGCATTCTGAATTCCAAATTGATGTACTGCTGTCTGAATCGGATAAAACCGGTGGCAAGGTTGGCGGATCAGTCCTCCCTATGAACACCTCATTTCGGGCTTTTCACTATGATAGTCCGGAATTTACTCTGGTGTCCAAGGTCATTTGGTGCACGATTCGTTTGACCAATGCTACTTTTTATTTGGTTGGAGTGTTGTGTAAACTCCCGTCTACGGATCGCAAAAGAAGCAAACTCGTAGCAGGTTTAGAAGTCATCGATCCTCTTGGTTCCTCGTATCTTTTTAATGGATGACCCGGACCTTTTTGAAATGAACTTCCCTACGTGCATGCTATCTAATGATTCCATGACGACACATTTCTGGCGCGTTTTGACTGTTTTCACCAGTGAGAAGCTAATAGTCGATAACCTCGACGTCACCGCACCCTTTTGGAAAAGGGATCATACAGGTTTCGTTCAACTTCATCTGCGTCGTTAGCTGATCTGTTCAGCCACCAGTAATTGTAGTAACCATCGGAAAGTTGATACAGCTACACTTTGCTCCCACTTGATGACCCAGGCTTGGGACGGATGTAACCTCTCCGAGTCGGTTGACTAATTATACAGTAGATTGGTGAACGTTCCCTTCGAAGTCGTTGAGGGGTGTACACCAGTGAGGGTTTGGAAGCACGGCAAGTCGCCCTGTCAACGGGTTCAGTGGGTTGAAGACGGAAGTAGAGAGCTGAAGCTTTTAAGGGCTCCGTATTACTATGTGTAGAAGTCTCAACGTCCTCAGCAATGGGCTGAAATGGGGAAAAAAGATGCAGCATCCGAACTAATGCAATATATGTTGGTCAAGGCGAGCCTTGAAAACTGCTGCAGAATTAGCAGAAACGACACGATCGGATAAAGTATTCCAAGCATCGCAAAATGCGCAATGAGAAGAAGTTGTGCATGCATTTTAATCTGCTATGTTGGGCCTCTAGTTTTAAGGGCTGGCCCCTTAGTGTCGTGCTATTCCCCGTGTTGAGCAACAGTCGGACGATGCTCTAAAGAGTACATCTTCAGAAATTTCGGTCTTTCCTCATACGGCTTAGTTTACAGGCCTCGGGCTGCCTTAGTGGTACGACTTTGCACAGTCTCTATTAACAACTTGTCCTTCTGCAGATATAATGACCAGATCACAGCTCCATTCTCCAGATGCGGTCGAACGAAACTGTTCAAAGAAGCTGAAAACAACTAGGGTTGAACTGGCCGAAAAGACGTTTCAATAACGCCAGGGTGTTGCTAGCCTTTTTCGCGTTTGTTTCAGCGTTCGCAGAGCTCGAGAGAGTGTGCGAAACAGTGGTTCCTAGGTCCTTCTCGATAAGAACTGTCTGAAGCGGGTACCCGTCGAGGTAATACGTGGTTTTTAGAGAGCTGTGGATGTGCATAACTTTACACTTACCAGCATTAAAGTCGAGTCGGTTCACTCGAGACCAGTTGAATAGAATGTCAAGGTCCTTCTGTAAGATAAGAGAATCGTCGGTGGTGTTGACGGCACGCCAAATTTTGACGTCATCAGCAAACAGTAATAACGGGGAAGGTGATTGAAAGTGGAAGATCGTTGATAAATATCAAAAATAGTAGCGGACCAAGAATTGAACCTTGGGGCACTCCACTGAGGCTAGGCCTGCAGGTAGAGAATACGCTATTAACGCGCACCCTGTACAGACGGTTAGCAAGATATGACTGAAGCCACTGAAGAAGATTGCTTTGTACCTCATGATGGGAACAATTGCCGATTAAAACAGCGTGGTCCACGCGGTCAAATGCTACTGCAAATGTGGTATATACGATGTCAATTTCACTGTATCGACCAACTGCTTTGGTCCATTGATCGGTGGCTATCAGCAAGTTTGTGATACATGAACTGTCCGTGCAATATCTGTGTAGTACATTGAAGAACTCACGAGAGGTGAGGTACTTATAAAGCGAGTCGTATACAAGCGCCTCTAAAATTTTTGAGACGCTTGATAACAAAGCAATTGGTCTGTAATCACCGGGACAATTACGCCTACCACCCTTGAAAACGGGTGTGATGCTCGCGAGTTTCCAGCTGCTAGGTACTGTTCCCTGGGAAACGGATTGCGTAAACAGTAAGCTAGTGGATCATCAAGGCTGTTCGTCCGCACTCGAGAATTCAAGCTTATTCCCAAAAAACGACATGCATAGGCGTTTCAGCAAAAGTCACTATCCGGAGAAGATCAGGTTGCTTATGCATAAATTAGAAACTAATGCACCACACCTATCCGGGGATCGCCTGCGTCATCAATAACGGCTAACCGCACGATTCGTCGATGACCCGAAAGGCCTTTTTCAATGTGCAACTTCAACTCAAAAACAGGTTGAGGTACCACACTTCTGGGGTCCAACAGAACTTACGATCTTTGACGCGGAAACCACGAAAGTTTTGATGCACTTTTACAATAGCATTTTTCCGGGAATGTCTCCACTTCCTAGAAAATATCCTTTTATTTGCCTTGCAAAAATTCTAGCATTTTACTGTTTGAAGTGACTCACAGTCGGCACGGTCATGTGCCACTTCGCCCTTCACGAGCGTTCTCAGCCTTGTGCCAATTTCTGGCACCCCGCCTACACGCTCGTCCTTTAATTGGGACATCACTGTACTGTCTGGATCTTTGTCTGGTCCACTTCTGTCCTTGTTTTCTGATTGGTCACAAACCCTTTAAATATGATCTAGTTTGTGACCGTGTTGTCTTCGGACGGAGCGACAAACAAAGCTCTGTTTGGAGGCCAGTCTTTTTCCTGTGTTCATGCGTTAGCCTCGGGTGGTTGGGTTGGCCGGGAAGTTACGAATTAGTCGTGTATACTCCGTAGTCCGTTGTTCATTATCGTTGACCGTCGTTCCGTTATCCGCCGTTTCATTAACCGTTATTCTGTTATCTGTTTACGCGCTCGTAGGCCGTAGATCCAGTTACAACGCAATTTTGCTCGGACACCACAACTCCTCAGATTCGAACTGCCGACCTGATAGGCGACATTATCACAGGGGATATTTGAAAACGCTGTATGATTTAAAGATAGCTCTTCTGGTCTTGACTGAGTTCTACCCAAACCGTTGTTTGGAGCAGCAGAGCAGCTTTCCAAGCTCTTTAATCTGCTATTTACGCAGTCAACCTCAAATAATCTAGCATCCGACAGTTAGAAGCTTGCTACTATTGCTCCTGCCTTCAAGAATGGTAGACGCAGTAATCGTAGTGATTACACTCTAATGGCCATGTTATCCTGCCTCACAAAATATCGAAGGCGCTCGTGTACTCGCAACTTCTTTACTGATGGGGGGCTTGACTCCAGAGAAGATCGTTCTTTTACGACGAATCTGCTAGTAGCCTCTGACCAATAGACTGAATCAGCTGTTCAGCGTATTGAAGTTCTCGTTTAAATCGACTTCGCAAAGGCGTTCGAACGAGTGAGCTACTCGGTTCTGATTACCAAGCATCACCAGTGCGGAGTGTAGGGCAAAGTCGTCAAGTCTCATCTCATCAATCACACCCGCATAAACTGTGCGTAATTTAATTGCTAAGACAGCTTCATCGGTGTCCCTCGGCGTCTTATCCTTGGATGGCTTCTATTTCTTCACCACTGTTATTCCTCCTTCGACTTCGTCTCTGCAGCTACTTTTTGCGGATAACTTTAAAATTGAGTGATCATTCGGTAAACCGAATGTCCATTTTATTCGGCAAAATGATCTGAGGGTCTTATTCAGTTGGCCTCAGACGAAGAAGCTTAAGTTTAACGCCTGTAAGTGTAGAATTATGCCCGTTCGAAACCTATCGAATATTACCTACTTTTGAATGGTTTCCTACTTCAGTCGGTTTTTGTAGAGAAGAACTCCAAGACGTCTGTTTTGAGTCCCCTCTTGAGTTTCCTCAATGTGAGTACAAGTGTGAGAAAGGCGGATAACGCCTTGGCATTACTTAGGCGACTGTTTTCGTAGTTTGGCCGCCCCTGTTTTTTTGCAACGGCTTCATTTAGCTACAACTCAAAAACGGATATACTACTTGACCTCCCTTTCCTGAGAAGAACAGTCTCTTCCTCAAAACGGCGTGCTGCTATGGCCGTTCTTGTGTGAAGAACTGGACCCTACAATGCGCGTCTTACAGAACCGAACATTTGTTTAGTAGAGCTTTGTCGGATTGGAGGTAAACTGGTCCTTATTTGAACGTCCTTGCAAGTCGCTGTTTGAAATGGCAAGAACAAATGGTATGGTAGGCCACCCTCGTAAACTTGAGGCACAGCATAGTAGAGTGGAGTATAGACGCAGCTTTTCCTCACAACGCGTCTGTAAGGCACGGACTTCTCATATTAAGCATGTTATCTCTGCCAACTCAGTTTTCTGTTTTAAAGTTTGCTTTGATCATCATTTTTTGTCTTAGCTCGAATACTGCGTTTGTTTTTCATATCCAGGCATGGTCGCGCTTGGCCCTAATTTTACGCATCGAGATATGGAACTGTCAAAAGCTGCTTTTGCTGCCAACCATCTGTTGATGTACTAAATCAACCTTTTTGTCTATAAGCACTGTACGCAGCTCTTCGTATTGGTCACTTGGCGAAGTTTAACTATCAGGCCCCTCCCGACCTCCATTTCTGATAATTACTCTACAGGTCCCACAACAGATGTAGCTAACCGTGGTAACACTGAGCCGGTAAGTTCCGTCTCTTGCCATTCAGCTTCAGGCCTCCCTCGTCCCTCGTTTCATCATCATCATAGCAGCCATGAGCCTGACCAAAAGGTACTGTGGCTCGGGCTGCCGCTCACCTCAACAGTGACGTGGAATATCCTTAGAAAACGTTACTAAGAAGGTTGAAAATTTAATAGAAGTCTAAGCGAAAGAACTAGAAATGGTATGGGTGCAGGTACGTCATTGACTGCGACACACTGCCATTTAGGATAGCGTCTGTAACCAGCGGTTTG